>JZSA01000988.1:0-80893 GCA_000956155.1 Cotesia vestalis
TATCAAGTATTTATGATAATTTGAATTAAGAAAAAATTACTTTCACCAAGAATAGAATTTCAAAAAAAATTTTTACTTCGGCCAACACAAATTCAGGCACCCAAAAATTTTTTTGAACCTAGAATTTTGTTCTCCAGTCAAGAAATTTTTCTTTATGTGTAAATATATGTAAGTTTATTTTTTAGATTTAGGTGACACCAAGCAGTTGCTATTGAGATTTGCGAATCCATACAAAATGACGTATCCAGATCCGCGTTTACCTTTTCCCAATACACATGTCCGCGTGGCAGCTGTGTATTGAATAGCAGTCTAGTCCTGACAAGTAGTAATTATCGGTCGATTCAACCTACCGGAATACTGTGGACATATTGCACGCTTCGATAATTGCATCAACTATTTGCATGCATTAATAGTCCGTTGGATACATTTCGAATTGATTTGCAATTTTGGAAGCGCGGGGTACACACAGACACCGAATCAGTGATTTGGTCCTCGTCGGCGGCATCACCGCGTCACCCCATCACATCACATGTCACTCTCTTTCGGTAAATTGTTTTTTCCTTCTTCATCCTGCTATTGTACGCCTACCCACGGTGTTTTAGTTTTTTGTGTTCGTTTCACGCAATATTTTATCAGCAGCCGGTGCGTTTGCAAAGTTGTTTGACAGCAGTATCAAACTTTTGATTTATTTCGAATGAATAACACCGGTGACAGGTTCAACTTTCGGATACTAATAGACACACATTTTATTACTTTTTTTCATTTACGCTCGCGTTTTCGGGTGAGGGATTGTGATAAGTAATCAATGTTCTGATATTGTTTTACATTTTCGTTAAAAAAGCTACGAATTTATTGTTAAAATTTAATAAATAAACAACACTTTTTTTACATAGAAAGAAGACAGTGGTTATTATAGCTATAAAAATTCAACTATTTTCTAAATATTTATAATTCAATTTTTAAAAAACAAATTAATCAATAAATTTATGATGAGTCTCTACAAAAATTCAATCAATGAACCGTTAAAAAATTAATTTAATCATAAGTTTGTTAAATCAAAAAACGTTATAAATAATGTTTTTTCATTTTTAATTTTATACACAGGGAAAATTAAATTGTAAAATTTACTCAGCACAACATTAAATATTACAAAGCGTGATTTTAAAAAGTGTTAAGGCCAAAATTTATGATTTAATATCAAAAAAAGACTGCAATTTATTAAAAATTATAGTTTCAAACAGCATAAAATAATGACTTTTGTTAAGTTACAATGTACTTTTTTAACTGTTGACGTTTTTGAAGATATAAGCTCATCCCGGCGTTACACTCATCAAGAGCTTTCATTTGAGTACCCACATGCATTTTGATATATTTTTCATATATACATATATGTAAATATATAAAATATATGAAAAATTGATGTGGGTACTTAAATGAAAGCTCTTGATGAATGTAATGTCGGGGTGAGCTTATATCTTTAAAAATGTCAATAGTTCTCAAGATAAAAGGTCATTTCTTAATTACGTATATGAAGATAGAACATTTTCGAATGCAGCCTAAATAGTTATCATAATAAATTGACTATCGGTGAGAATGATATGAAACCTTGAAATGGCACAAATTCAAGTCAAGACCTTTCTAATGACACCAAATTTAATCATAAAAACCCGTTTTATTATATAAATACACTGACCACAAAATTTTTTTTATTCTCGTAATAATATAGATTATAGTTCGATTTTGAACATTGCGGTTAAAATTTACTATTTCAGTTAGTAAATCTTAACGTTTGCAACATTAAATTAAAAACTCTTAATGTTAAGAAAAAATTTTTCTTGTTTTAATTAAATTTTACTTAATTCAATAATTTTTCATCTTGATTGAAGCAATGAAACTCTTCAAAATTATTTTCTTGATTCAAGAATTTTTCTCTTGATTCAAGTTAATTTTTTTTTCTGTGTACTAATTTTTAATGTTAATGACCTTGTTGTAAAGAAGCGACTTTAATAAATAAAACAACAATATTTATTATAGTTAATTTTTTCCTTATGAAAAAGGAAATTATAAATTCTTCAAAAACCAATTAAAGATATAGAATACTCTAATAATTTCTAACCCAAAAACTCCGAAGACTCTTACAAAAAACTAGACAACCAAAACAGACTAGTTTTGATAGTGGAGCCCCATAACTCCAAGGATAATAGTACTAAGGATTCGCATGAGCTGAAGCATTGTTCTGGGTTCTGGGTTCTGGCCAACAGACATGTATTCACCGTCCACCGGGGGCAAGGCTGGTCGGCAAGATGAAAGGACCTTAGCGGGCTGAGAATGAAGGCCAGAGGCATCCCCCGTAGGAGCAGGAGCAGGAGCTAATGTAATTAAACGGCTTACAACTGCCCTAACCCATTCTCATACCCCACATCCTGCATCCTGCATCCTGAGCGACTACACACGTGGAATACGGGCAGTCCAGAGATCTTCTGGGGAAAGACCTACCCCAGGGTTGAAGCCAAAGCCCGAGCTAATGCGAGATGCGAGCAAAAACCGAAGCCACCCTCCGCACAACGCGGATGATAACCATCCCAGTTCAGGGACCCTCTTTTATTCGGTAGTGATTCACGTGTCGTTGATTATCAGCCTGGAAGCATTTCTACCTTTTCAATTTGTTAATTTAATTTTCAAATATTCCATGACTTTCCGGCTCTCTACTGCTGTTATTATTGTTCCCTTTTACAGCCGGCTTAAAGGGGATTAATATTTTATATCCCTTTTATTATTTTGTTTTTTCTTTTTTTAACTTTTCGGTAATGAAATGTAATTACACGTTGCGCCGTTAAAAATAAATAACGACGGTATTTTTATGTAACAAACTGTTAAACTGAAATATTGTTACGGTGAGTGGAGTAAAAAACGGTTTACTCTATCTAGTGGATGATAATAAAAATGAAAAAAATGAATATCCAATATTCTGTTGTCGAGAAGAGAGAGAGAGAGAGAGAGCGAGTGAGAGAGGGGGGGGAATAAACGGGTGCGAGAAAATGCCGATGAAAATATTCTCTGTAATCCGTAGCAATGGCATGCGATCAAAAGCAAAGTGCTCTCTATCAGTTCGAACAATTCAACAATCCATTTCATCACACACCCCCGAAAAATGAAAAAAAAAGAAAAAAACAACATCATCGGTGAACAAAACGAAACAAAACTAAAATAAATAAATATACAACAGTGAAAATAAAAATAAAAATGTTTGAATGGTCGTTTGGGTTTTCGCGGCCTCCTGATTCTCGATTGGCAGCCTTTTTTTATCACATGCCGATTTTATATCTGTCTACTCCGAGCTTACGCTCTGTTATGTTGTTTGAGGGTGTTTTAAATATAAATATATGTCCCGGTATTATTTTGTGTGTAAAAGCCGGCAGTTCGGCACTGAATGGTGTGCATGGTGTGTGTGTGGGTGTGTGTATAATGCTGGTGGAGAGAATAGAAGAAGGAGAGCAGCTAAATGTTTTTGTATGGATAAATATAATAGAGTTTTAAACGCAGCGTTAAACCACACGGTGCATAACCGTTAATGACATGCACCCCAAAACCTCGGGTTATTTTTTTTTGTGACGCATGTGAGGGTAAAAAAAATAATTTCCTCTTTAAGCTTTAGTACTGAGTATTACTATTTATTTAATGCTATATTTATTATAAATAAAGTAATTATAATTATACAAAAAAATTATCAAAAAATTTTTATATTAATTGTTAAAAAATATTTTAATAAAAAATTAAAACTTTTGTTTTAAAGAAAAATAAAATTAATCATTTACTACTAACTAATTACAAATTAACATAAAAATTTTTAATGATTAATATATTTTTTTTTAACAAATTTTAAATGCAAAAAACTAATTTAAAACTTGAATAAATAGAATTTAATTTAAAATTAATACACTAAAGTGAAAAACCCCTTACAGTAAAAAAAAGACTCTTTATATCCGCGAGTAAAATAAATTGGCTGTTACGACTTAAAATAACGACAACGAACAACTCTTAAATATAATTATCTCAAAAGAGAAAAAAGTTCTGTCCCAGTAGTTTAGAAATTTTATGTGTAGTAGCTCCGAAAGAGACATTCGGTAATGAAGCTGCGCTCTTAGTCCGCCGGTCAAAGGTTAACGGAGTGAAAATATTTATGTGTGTCCCATTAAAATATCCCTCACCGACAATTAATCCCAGACAATGAGACAAAGCCTGTAAAAAATGTATGTAACTTCGGATTCCACATATTGAGGCAAGATCTCGATATCTGAATAGATATTCAGTTCCGTTTTGTATACAGTTGTATATCTATAGATTGGAGCATCAATTACGTCTCGCGACGCGTTTGTTCCTGGATTGCAATTAAAATGCAAAATTTAACGATTGGAAACCGGGTGGCATAGATGGTCTTCCCTTCCCGGGGATTTAACATACTCGCGTGTAAACCAACGGGAGGAATAGGGGTTGTGAATAGAAGTGACTAGTACACCAACCCAACACTTTTTCTGGGTATTTTTGCCTCCGTTATTCTCTTTGCTGATGTATATCCTTGTTGCTGGGTAAACACCTAAAAATCGATTATTCCGATGATATTCAATTTCACGATATCTCCGAATGCCGTCAAAGGAAAATCGAACAAAATAAAGACCGGAATATAAACAAAAAACAGAGTGTAAAGTCAACTGACGGGGCTAGATTATAGGGGCGGCTAGTGGAGATATAGATATTATAAATATAAATACACAGGAGAATAAAAATAGGGGCTGAGGAAATATAATAGAGAGAAGAGTGTGTTTACGCTCGATTTGTACCCGGGTTGGCGCACAACCGAGTGACTCCCAAATGCCGATAATATTCGGAATTTCCAATTGGAATCGGCAATTCTCTGTTACGCGCAAAGAAACTCGGAGACCAAATCGGTTTTCTCCTTTACGCGAGCACATGCACTGCCGTTTAAGTGAACACTCCGCTTTGCAATTACTAAATTGCATGGTGAGTACTGCTCAAAGTGAAAGTATTTTACACTTGGGTTAATTCTAGAAATTGCTCAGTCCTAAACTTTGTACATATGTGGATCTGGGGATGTGCTTTAGGGTTGAAATGGTTTTTTTGTTTGATTTTTTCTGAAAAAAAAAAATTTTTTTTAAATAGTTGATTTAACAGCCGGTCCCTACGATTGCAGCTTTATATTTTTCTCCTAGACAAAGAAGAATTGTGAAAAAAAAATGCTCTGCTATGTAATAGATTTTTTAATTTTCTATTTCGTAGCAGAGTGTTTTTTTTCGAAATTTTCATTTGTTTAAAAGAAAAACATAAAACTGCGATAGCTTTATAATGAGTGCAACAAGGATAGCACCGTTTCTTGCAGTGAGTACAACGCGAGAAAAAGAGGGGATCGGCTGATAAGACAATATCAGTTTGAAACTTTGTTTTTGTATTTTTAATTTTAAAAATTATTTTTGAAATAAAAATATAGAATTTTTCTTATAAAAAAAAGGAGTTTTAAGATAAAAAATTCTTGCATCATATGTAGGCCGAAATTATTTATAAAAAAAAACTTTATTAATACTCAGCAAATTATAATTTAGATCGACTTTGCTTTGAGACAGCGTTACTTATTATTATTATTATTATTATTATTATTATTACTATTACTATTTTATTTATTATTAGTGATATTATTATGTTATTTATTTTTTTTGTATTTATTTTGTAAAACCCTTAGGGCCTAAAATTTTGATAAATAAAATAAATTAATATTTTTTATGATTAATTTTATTTAACATCAAAAACATTGCTTAAATAAAATTAAAAAAATAAAATTCACTTGATTAAATAAGAAAATTTTATAAAACTTGTCTTGAAAGAAGATAAAAACTTCTTAATAAATTTTATTTGATTAAAAAAAAATTAAATTTTTAATTCAATAATTTTTCTCTTAAATAAATTGAATTTTTTTATCTAATGTACTTACAATTGTTAAAAATGATTGCAATGTTATTGAAAAAGAAAAAATACTTACAGATTATAGAGTTACAAAGTTTTCTGAAAAGTAGATAAAACTTGTACAATCATATCGCAATTTAGCGGCGCCAAAGACATATCTAGGGATCGATGCGTTTCCTCAGCGTCAAGAAAGAACCTAAGGGATGAGCGATTGGATGCCCGCCCGAATAGAGTGAGTGATTTGTTGAGTCGAGGAGAAATAAAATAAATAAGTCGTGGGAGGGGGATGAAATTTACAAAAAAAGTAGTAAGGTATCCTTGAGCTATTGGAAAAAGTTTCTTCCCGAACGATAATTGAATTCATTCTCTCAAGTTGGCGAATCCAACGGTAGTAATGCGACATTGATCAAGTTTTTCAATTACGTAGCAGTGAACACGCAGCCTGAATCAGCATGATTACTGAACCACTGGCAAGAATAAAGACTGCAAAAGATAGAGATGAAAACTTTTATATAACTTGCCTTTACTTTTATTATTTTTGTAAATGTAATGACTCCCGAAGAATTTTCCCTCGTTACAGACCAAGAACGACCTATGAAAATTTAAACTCCTTTATATTTTCCGATACACGTTTACTGCACACTTAACTCACCAATTTCATATTGGCTGTATTATATATGTCTGAATAATATAAAAAGCAAACGACCCGTCGATAAATATTTCATGAGCAGTTATATTTGTGTTTGTACTTACGGGTAAAATAATTCGCGGACCCGTCACGGCTCTTTACCAAATTAAATGCTGAGAGAATCTCAAGAAGATATTGGAGTTTTATTTCCAAGAAGCTTTTATTGCTTCACTTTATCTGATCTAGATGGATAAAGTTGCTCTGCTTACTACTGATGATGTATCACACTCGTTTCGCCCTTTGTCCCTCACAAACTTTCGACGTAGTTGTAGATAAAATAAAATTTCACCCTATTTTTATGGAACCCCGTTATGACCAAGTACAATTTTGTTAAGACGTGAGCATTAATAATTTTATTCTCTTGAGTATATTTATGAGTAAAAAATAATTAAAAAAAAAAAAAAAATTAAAGAAAAGTAAAATCAATTCACAGTAAAAAAAAATATTTTTTTTTTTACAAAAAAAATTTTCTATCCAATATCGAAAAAGTCCGACGCAAATTTCTTAAGTATTATTCATATAAAAAAATATAGTACCTATCCGGGAAGACAATTTGACTACCTAGTCATGTGTGTTGACGCTAATATCCTAACACTTGAAGAAAGAAAAATTTGTGCATCAGTACTCCTGTTGACAGGACTTTTAAAAAGGTGGCATCTCATGTCCCAGATTTCTGCAACAGATTCTCATTTCTTTTTCACAAACTAGGTCAGCATTGCCTTTTTATCCACCTATTGCGAATAATAATATTTTATTAGCCCCACCACTGTGTAAAATCATTAATATCTATAACTAGAGCATTGTTATGTAGCAAATATAATAGTGACTCACTACTCAATTACAGGCTTCTCAATTAGCATAAAAACGAAGTAGGTAGTAATAAAAAGGAGTTTAAATATCAATATCGTTGGCAGTAAGTACAAAGCATAAAGTATAAATGTGAAGACATAAAATTATTCGATAGAGGGAAAATAAACTCGATGAAAATGATACATCGTGAATAAAAGCTCAGTGCTCTCAATCTCAGCTCAAAGTAAAGGCAAGTATTTTATATTTATTTTTGTGAAAGCATTACGATGATGCACATGTTTGTATCTGAAAAATTTTCATTTTACAGAATATAATGCTCTCGTTTTATTTCATTGATGTTGGATGAGTATATAGACAACTATTTCCTTTGCTGGAAACATTTATCATTTTTTTTGTGCGCTAAAACATGCGAAATCAAAGAGAAAATTTTTAATATTTCATTCTATTCAAAATGTTTTATTGAATGCTTTCATTTTTAGGGAGTCGCTTCTTTGAGAGATATCATGCGTCCGTCAGTCGAGAAATTATTATTTTGTTTCGTCATTAAAAAATATTTTTGATTAAAAAAAAATTAAAATATTAAAGAAAAAATTTTAACAATTAAAAATTGTAAAAAATTTTTTTGTATGATAATTTATTTAAAAAAAAGAAAAAAAAATTAAGTAATTAATTTTATTACTGCAAATTTTATATTAAAGATTATTTTGTTCTTCAATTAAAAAAAAAAACTCACTTCAATAATTATTAAAATAAAAACGTGTGAATTAAATTATTAAAAATTTTTAATTTTACCGCAAATATTCAGCTAAGATTTATTACCCCTTCTCTTGGTACCTTACATTAATTATTAACAAAAATGCGTAGTGTTGATTTAAACAATAATAGAGATAAAGGTAAAATGCAAAATAAATACGAGAGGAAAAATAAAAGACAGACTGAGTTGAATTAGAGATTCTTGGAGATATCCTTAATGGGAAGTGAGAAAATTTATGAAATTTACGGAGCGTACGTTCCAAGCTTTGGTTCGTGTCGGCAGGATTTATTGAATTCCATTTTACAATGAAGAATTTATCATCTCGGGAAGATAATGCAAAAGTGTTTCTGTGTGAGTGTGTAAAAGAGAGAGAGTATAGTTAGTGTGGTACCACACTCACTATACATTGCCTGTATGATTATTGAAGCAAAGTTAACCGTTCTCCTTTCTGGCTAGTTGGTGGTATGCTTTTCGTAAGTTAAATGCAGTACTGCTATCAATCTCCAGAAAATATCTTCCTCTGTTTAATTAGTTCATTAGTACGGAATGCACTTGCGTAATTTACGTTGGAATTTGTAATTTGTACCTCTGACTGCATTATGGGCAAACTGATTGCCTGAATAAACAATTTATTATTATCATTAAATGATTATGAAAAAATCTTATTGAAAAATATCAGATCTAAAAATTACAAGCCCAAATGTTTTTTCAAAATGAGTTTTTTAATAAAAATCAAAAAATTGACATTTATATTTTTATTTCACTTTGGTTTTAAATGCTTGAGCCTTAACTTTCTAAGTACAAATTAGTGTAGCGCTTATGCGACACCTGGCAGAAATTTGATGGAATTAAAAATTTTTTAATTCTTTTATTATTATTATTTATTTTTTTTAATTATAAATTATAATTATTTATTTTTTTTCAGTTAATTGGCTATCCAGTCTAATGCAACAATTTTTACTTAATATTGTTAGCCTGTATTCCCCTCCAGGCATAAATAATTTAGCTACAATTTATATCTAAACTTATCATCTATATATATATAGGAGACTTTCTATAGATATAGTCACTCATTACGATATCTATGGAACTATAAGACCTAGAGACTTGAAATTTGGCAGGAATATTCCTTTCGCCGAGTAGAGGTCAGCTAAGAACGGATTTTACGAATGGGCAAACTGATTGCCTGAATAAACAATTTATTATTATCATTAAATGATTATGAAAAAATCTTATTGAAAAATATCAGATCTAAAAATTACAAGCGCAAATGTTTTTTCAAAATGAGTTTTTTAATAAAAATCAAAAAATTGACATTTATATTTTTATTTCACTTTGGTATTAAATGCTTGAGCCTTAACTTTCTAAGTACAAATTAGTGTAGCGCTTATGCGACACCTGGCAGAAATTTGATGGAATTAAAAATTTTTTAATTCTTTTATTATTATTATTTATTTTTTTTAATTATAAATTATAATTATTTACTTTTTTTCAGTTAATTGGCTATCCAGTCTAATGCAACAATTTTTACTTAATATTGTTAGCCTGTATTCCCCTCCAGGCATAAATAATTTAGCTACAATTTATATCTAAACTTATCATCTATATATATATAGGAGACTTTCTATAGATATAGTCACTCAATAAAAAATCTTAATTTTTAAAATATAGCTTCAAAAAACTGCAAATTTGGTAAGGATATTTTATTTGTCATGTAAAGATAATCTCAATACGGATTTTAATAAATTCTACTTCCGATTCGACGGAATTTGGAACCTGTGCAAGTCAAAATAATACTCCAATTGAATTTCAAGTCTAGATCTAAAACTACAATTTTATAAAGTGCCCAGCGGAGCGGGCAGTCAACAGCTGTTTAAAGATAAATTTGACTGAAAAAATAATTTGGACAGCTCAGACTAGGACTCGAACCTGGATCTTTTGGTACGCGAAAAAGGCTCTACCAAAGGCTAACAATATTCAGTAAAATTTGGAGAAAAAATTGTTGCATTAGACTGAATAGCCAATTACCTGAAAAAATATAAAAAGTATTATAAAAACCAGTATTTAGGATAAAACAAATATTAATATATAATTATTTATCTTATCGATTTATCACTTTTCGATGTTACTATTTATAAAAGGAAGTATTAGTCTTGTGTGCTAAGGCTTATTAATTTATTATGTTTAGATAATGATAATGTTTAGTGTTTTTTAAATCAAATATTTATCTAAGATTTAATCATAAGTCTTACATATTTAATTGAATGCATGTTTATTGAGCATTTAATTTCTTTTAATTCTTCGTCAAGCTTATTTTTATATTTATTTAGTCTGCTAAATAAATTATTATTTCGGTCATACATTGATCACTCGCGAGACACTCGCGAAGCATTCCGTATCATTTTAATTGGTTATGATCTGTCTAGTGAATTTTTGGTGACACACTTTTATAGAAAAGAAAAAAAAGTTATCGCCAGACAATTCGCCCTCATTTAATTTTTTCTTTCAATAATTTACTATTATAGTTATTGTTTTACTTTTTTAATGCAAGTAACTTTTTAAACTATAAAATTATTAACTTTTAACTCCTTTCAAAAGTATAACTCCTCAAAAGCCAATTGAGTAATTAATTTAAAAAATTGAAGAAGTAATCTTTGAAAGCAATCTTTGGCTTTTAGGATCTATTAGATCATTTATAGATGAAAAAAACTTTGTAAAATTAAAGAGCGCCTAAATTTAAAGGGTACTAAGCTTTAAGGAACACTTAAATCTTTGGGATACTTAAATTTAAGGATCTCGTAAATTTCGGTGATCGCGGGTGCCTGCGCAACCTCAAACTCCGACCCCTAAATGCCTTAATATCCTAATTGACTTCTCTCTCCGTTAAGCCGACCGATACTTTCACAAAATAGAATAAAACAAAATTCACCCTCGATAAAAATAAATATAATTAATTCTTACGTTAATAAAAAAAAAATACTTGAATTAAAAATTTTTTTATCTTTATTCAAAATATAATTAATTGAAATCAGGATATTGTAGACCGAAATGATATTAGGTTTTTTATTACATTTACTTTAACATGCGACGTTTCGTCAGTTTTATTCTGACATCATCAGGTATCTACACAGAACAAAAAAATTAACTTGAATCAAGTAAATAATTTTGAAGAATTTCATCTTCTTGATTTAAGTAAAAAAATTTTTAAACTAAGAAATTTTTCTTCAAAATTATTTTCTTGGATCAAGAATTTTTCTCTTGATTTAGCTTAATTTTTTTTTCAGTGTATGTATTTACAAAAAAATAAAAATTTTTTAATTTAAAAATTAAAAACAAATTAACTCAAAAAGGTGTACTATTACCTACAACAACCCGCCCGGACCAGACTTTACCCTGAAGATTAAGTACCCAAGCCATACCGGGCTTTCATTTCATTCCAAAACGGATATCATCATTTACTATTTATATTGTTCTTCATAATTTTATATTTTACTATTGATTTTAGCTTTATAAATTTTATATTTAACTCATCAAACCATATAGAAAGATTTTGTAAATATGTATACATACACAAAAAGAAAAATTTCTTGACTGAAAAACAAAATTCTTGGCTCAAGAAAATTTTCGGGTGCCTAGGAAGACCAAAATTGTGATTCAAATTATCATAAATACTTGATACAATAAATTTTTATATTTCATCAAGATTTTTAAATACTTCAGGGAAGCAGCGTCTCTTACTTCAGCTAAGAAAAAAATTTTCTCACCTTGAGAAAATTTTTCTCTTGAATATTTGATACCTATTTTACATTATTTTAGCGTGTAATTATCCATATTGAATGAAAAAAAAATGATTCAATATTATTTGATCTTCTCATTTTGCATGTTAGTTAATAAAAATATTAATGAAAATTTACTTCTATCGAGATATTTAATTTTTTGGAGCAAGAGGCTGAATTTTCTCAATAGAAGAAGATTTTCTTTTAAATAATTTTTCTTGAATCAAGCTACGTATTTCTTAAATCAAGAACATTAATTTTGTTAGAATAAGTGAAATTTCTTGTGTCAAAAAAAAATTTTTTTTTCGCTCAAGAAAATAATTAGGAAGAAAAGTATTAAAGTTTTGATACCTGATTAAAGCGACAAATTATTATTAAATTAACAATTTTTTCCATGTTGAATTAAAATACTCAATACATGTATCAAAAATTAATAAGTACCTTAAAATCTTACAATTTAAAAAACACATAGTCCTCAATTTAAAAAATTACTGCGCATGACATTTTTTTATATACAAAAAATTAGAGAACGTGGTAAATGCAACTAAACATATCCATTTAAATACATTGAAAAACTTCCTGAACAATATGTTTAAAAAATTAGCCTATTATTTTCTAGTTAATATTGATAAGTAACTTAACTTAAAAAACTGCCGTACCATCATTTTCCTCAAAATGATATTATCTGTTCCAGAATTTTTTTCTTGAATCAAGTAAATCTTTTTATCAGTACATATATATATCACCTCTAACATCTCATCTCTAATAGTTATTGATACAGTAAAAAGCAATAACAAAACAATTTTAAAAATAAACTTTCGCATTTCACTGTGACTATAGTCTCGAGTATTGATTTCAAAGCTCCAATGGAAAAGTTTCTCACCGCTCTGGGAATACCAGCAGACGTGAAAATCGAATCAGAACTACACAAGTCTATTTGCAATCTCTCTCTTAAAATATATATATTCTGCCGAGACAGAAATTCGTATAAACTGTCCAAAAGTTTAATATACATCTATATCAAAGTCGTTTATCTCTCACTAAAATTTCGTTAACTCTCTTTAGGAATGACTTATTTGCGACAAAAAAAAAATATATATATATATATATATAACTTGCATTTGCTGGTAAGGTACAAGGTACAAGGAGAAGTAAAGAGCAGACTTTACCGAGTTATTTAAAAGTCACTGTTAAATTCTTGACACGTTTCGAGCTTACAAATTTTATTCTTACCACGTTCTTATGCTGTATATACCCGATTGCTATAGAGATACACTAGCCTGCAAGTTTTTGGAGAACCATGAAAATACACCGGTTGTCACACGCTGTTTGGTATTTTTAAAAATCAACAACAAGCACACACATTTTCCTCTCTTTTAATAAAAGCTTTCTTATCTCTGCAGGAGAGGGGTGATAAATAGCGCAGATGCTTTTGTCAACAGCAATTCATCTGCCAGATTGATAAAATTTTATTTTTTTTTTGTTAATTGATTGATTTTTTTCAGAAGAAAAAATAAGATTCGGGTGCATGCAACATAAGTTTCAACATAAAGGGTAAAACGGTAAATTAATCACAAGCTGACGCACCCTCCTTTCAAATGTTACTGATTGTTAAATAATTCGAGACGATAATGAAGCTTGTCAGTGTCATTTAACTAGCTGAGGCAACATCTGCTAATGAAGATACCCAAGGGTTTGTTTTTTTATTTTATTTGATCGGAAAATTAAACAGATGAGTACTATTCATTAAGCATCGGTATTTCCAGTATAATTCTATCTGTTACATAAATTTTTTATTAAGATAATAATCGATAAAATCGTACGCGAGTGTCATAAGAATCGTAAAAAAAAAAAAATATATATATATATATATATAACTTGCATTTGCTGGTAAGGTACAAGGTACAAGGAGAAGTAAAGAGCAGACTTTACCGAGTTATTTAAAAGTCACTGTTAAATTCTTGACACGTTTCGAGCTTACAAATTTTATTCTTACCACGTTCTTATGCTGTATATACCCGATTGCTATAGAGATACACTAGTCTGCAAGTTTTTGGAGAACCATGAAAATACACCGGTTGTCACACGCTGTTTGGTATTTTTAAAAATCAACAACAAGCACACACATTTTCCTCTCTTTTAATAAAAGCTTTCTTATCTCTGCAGGAGAGGGGTGATAAATAGCGCAGATGCTTTTGTCAACAGCAATTCATCTGCCAGATTGATAAAATTTTATTTTTTTTTTGTTAATTGATTGATTTTTTTCAGAAGAAAAAATAAGATTCGGGTGCATGCAACATAAGTTTCAACATAAAGGGTAAAACGGTAAATTAATCACAAGCTGACGCACCCTCCTTTCAAATGTTACTGATTGTTAAATAATTCGAGACGATAATGAAGCTTGTCAGTGTCATTTAACTAGCTGAGGCAACATCTGCTAATGAAGATACCCAAGGGTTTGTTTTTTTATTTTATTTGATCGGAAAATTAAACAGATGAGTACTATTCATTAAGCATCGGTATTTCCAGTATAATTCTATCTGTTACATAAATTTTTTATTAAGATAATAATCGATAAAATCGTACGCGAGTGTCATAAGAATCGTGGCATTGATATTGTGAAGAAAATCGCTGCTATCAAAGATGATGATTAATAATATAAGATAACAATACATTGTTATGTTGCACGGATTTTTTTATTTGTAAATGGAATTTAACTTACAAATGACCTTGCTTTTATTCAGTGAACTAGATGTTTAATCAACTGGTTGGCGATAAATCGGTAGACAATTTTTGGTGATATATAACAGCAGCACGGCTACCAGACCACAACGCCTATCTCACAAGTTGATTAAACTTGTTAGTTTTAGAGATTGATATTTTTTTAATATGTTAAAAAAAAAAATAATAATAATATAATTTTTTTACTTTTTTATTGCATCAAAGTTCCGCTAGGTGTCGCATAGGCGCTAAAATAACTCGTAGTTGAAAAGTTAGTGCGCAAGTATTTCATACCAAAATGAAATAAAAATAAAACGTCAATTTTTTTTAATTCTATTAAAAATTAATTATTAAAAAAATATTTAAAAATAATTTGCGCTTGTAATTTTATTTAGTTTTTAAATAGAAAATTATGTACAATCATTTAATGGTAAATAATAATTTTTAGTTGCATAATTTTCCGCTAGGTGTCGCATAGGCGCTAAAATAACTCGTAGTTGAAAAGTTAGTGCGCAAGTATTTAATACCAAAGTGAAATAAATATAAAAAATGACCCTCATCTGTAAAATTATTATGTCATCGCGATTACCTTGTACACGCGGATGGAACGCGACGTGTCAAGAAAATAATAAATAATTATTTTATAAGCGTAGGTTAGTACGTGAATAAATTACTGACAATATATAAGTGAGAATACTGCAATTTACCTTTTTTAAAATCCTCTATGTTTTTCCAATTGCGTAATATAAGAAATACCTATTTGCGGGATGTGTCATCGCAGTAAAGTCAACGGTTTATGACGAGCCTCCAATGACCCACGATCTCATCAACTCCTTGAGGATTTCAATGTCATTGCTTTTCAATTTTTTATTATATCACAATAGAAATTCAATTATTTTATTTAAAAAAAAAAAAAAAAACATACATTTATTAATTTATTGTGAGTCGTAGAACAGTTATCAATTTTTTTATCTTTTCTAGAAAAATTATTATCGATTAAAAAAAAATATTAAAATTTCCGGGAAAATTTTTTTTTTTTTAATTTAATTTAATGTAACAACATAAATAATTAGGCAATAAAAAAACAGGTCAAACCTTCGGCAGACAATTCTAATGCAATAAATGTAGAGAGCAAACCGAGGTTACGTTTCATTATCATTATATTTTTAGCGTCCTCGCGCGCATAATTGATCGCACATCCATGGGAAAATATAAACAATGTTTTGACATAGTCATCTAATTATATCTGAAGATAAAATACAAAAAAAAATATCAAACAAAAACACGACTCACTTATCTCAATTTCCAGAATTAATTATTATTGGGCAATTATTTTAATTAAATTATTAATAAACTCAAGGGTAAAGTTTATAGAGCATTTGATCCTCGAGCCATTTAATTACAACGTTTAATTTTTATTAGAGCTTTACCAGACACAAAAATCAAAAATTTCCATTTGAACTATTTACATGAATTTTAAAAATTTTATCTGATGAGTTTGCGGACTTATATCGGGAGTGAAAAATCTAAAAATGAAAAATGAAATATTTATAATGAGCAATCTACGACAAGGTTATCATAATCGTCAATAGTTATTACTGTTATTAGTTATTAGTCAGTATTAGTGCGCATAAGTGATAAAGAGACAATAACAGTTCACCACAAGTAGAGTAATCGTACAATATATGTTATATCGTTACACGCGATTCATGAATAATTAGAGAATAATTTACGATTTAAAAGCCCCGATGATTATTTTATTTTATTTGTTCTTTTAGCTTGAGTATATTTGAACCGGCTAGGATTCAACTCGGAAAACCGTCAATAATTCATCGACGTAATTATTCACCCGTATAAGAGAATTAATTCAAACGTCACTTGCAGCTTGTCTCTATAATAAGAGGTAAAACCCTTTCACAGGTTATTCTCAGACCAAAATTGTCCAGACAGTCGGCAATTAATAGTTTTTGATTATGCAACACTTAATTAGACCTAAATTTATAGAGAAATTGGTGTTATTAAATCTACAATTTTTTAATTTAACAGAAAAGTTATTATTAAGTTAATAAATTTAATTTTATTAAAGAGAATTTGGTTGAAAAATTTCTGCTCAATAATTGTAATTATAATATTACTCAAAAATTTTTTTAATTTTCTATTTTAGGAAAAAAAATTACATTTTAAATTTATAAAAAAAATTTTTTATCCATACAAAGTACATAAATAAAGAAATTAAATAAAAAAAAATTAGGAAAACGGTTGACCCTGAAGGCCATCCCTGCAACTTCCCGCCAATTCTATACCTAAACGCTTGAAATAGCACTTATGACGTTTTAGAGCTCTTCGAGCTCTTAAATACAATTTGTGTATTATTTTGAGCTCTCCGAGCTCAAAAAAATAGCTTCTGTATGCTTTTGAGCTCTTCGAGCTCAAAAGTTTGATAAAACACTATTTTTTTAATTTTCAAATCGCAATAACTTTTGAATGAATGAACCGATTTTCACGCGGTTGGCGGCATTCGACGCAGTTTTGTAAGCTTCATAAAAAAATTTTTGAGTTTATATCGACAGAGAGGAAAAATTCGGAGTAATTCCGAAAAAAACGCTTTTTTCGGATTTCTTTCGTCAACGATAACTCACGAAAGAATTAACCGATTTTGACCGGACCGGCGGCGATCGACGTGGTTTTTTGATGTTAAGAGCTGATTAGTTTTTGAAATTGAACGGTAATGCCGTTTAAAAGTTATTCCAAAAAAACCACTTTTAAAAAAATTTTTTTTTGTAGTTTTTTTACGATTTCTCAAAATCTATCGGTCCGAATCGGTTCAAATTTTCAGGAAATCTAAGTTTGGGCAAGCCCTTTCGAATGGCACCAACCGCGATCAAATCGGTCAAGCCGTTCAAAAGTTATAAGAGGGTCACATACATCCACACACACACACCCCAGGTAGGAAAGAACAACTGGACAAGGCTTGGACCAAGCCTGGGCCAAGCGTCGCCAGCCTTGGGTGAGGCTTGGCACGAGCCTTGGCTAAACATTGGGCCAAGGCTCGGTCCAAGCCTAGGATGATAACTATGTCCCCAAGCCTTGGGAAACCAAAACACAAGGCTTGGGCCGAGTCTTGGGAAACAAATGGCCCAGGGCTCGGACCAAGCCTTGGGGAACTAATTTGCCAGGACTAAAAAAAATGCAAATATTATTAAAAAATTAAATTTGATTTTAATTGTATTCGTGATTTCACGGTTTATTATCAGCTTTACGTTATCGTAACTCGCGATTACACCAAATTACCTTGAAAAAATCTTTGCTTACGATGGGAATCGAAACTGGGTCACCCGCGTGAAAGTCTCGAACTGTACTGACTTTGCTGCACTTCGTAGTAACACTAACAGATTAGTTTTAGTTACTTAAACATCACTCAGTCATTTCGCTTTATTACATGATATTCCATAATTAAAATTGAACTTATAACTGCTAAAAATTTTGTATAGTTGATTTTAACGAAATATTTAAATTTTCTACTTTACTAAAAATAAATACATGATCATAATTGAGTACATCTAAATTGAGAAATTGTCACTTTTAATTTATAGAAAAGTAACTACTTAGTATAAGTTCATTCAATAATTTTTTTTTACGAAATGTTCTTACTATTATTTAAGATAATGTGACTATAAATAATGAATAACTGAAGCATTTTTTAGCGTTAGATTTTCTTCACAAAAAATTAATATTTTTCATCATTGAAAAAAACTTTCCTATGATTCAATTAAAGCACCAAGCTAGTTCTGAAATTATATTTGGTCCGATAGTAACTTCCCAAGGCTCAATTTGGAAATATCGAACCATCGAGCCAAGTCTCAAGCTAGACCCGGGCCAAACTTCGGGTGTCAGTGACTTCCCAAAACTATAGTTTCACTGATAGATATACTGTAGAAGTAATTTGTATATGTATAAGAGAGTGGTAAACAAACTTACTTGTTAACAATTTTTTTCAATATTTTTTTTTGGAGAGAAATAAACATTTTTAAAATATTCACAATATGTTTCAGTATTAAATTTATCATTTTTTATTCACATGGAAAATATTTTTTGAGCAGTTACGAGAGTTTCATACATTTTTCAGCAACAAAGAAATGATAGTTAAAAATAATTTGTTAACGATTAATAACTACATTTATTAAAATTTTTTTGTTGACAAGTCATTTATAAGATTCTATTAAATTCTTTTATCAGTGTTCGAAGCATTGGGCCAAATGTCGAACCGGGTTTAAGTCCGTGGTGATTTTTCAAGGCTTGGTTGAAATATATCGAGACATTGGGCCAAGCATCGGACCAGGCCTCGGCCAGTTGTGATCTCCCAAAGCTTGGTTCCAAAATATTGAACCATTGGGCCAAGCTTCGAGCCAGGCTTGGGCCAGTGGTGTACCCCAAGGCTCGGCTTGAGAATGTCGAACTATTGGGCCAAGCCTTAGGCCAGGCCTGGGCCACTGGTAACTTACCAAGGCTTTTTGAGTTTTTTTTAAATATACTTTTAACAAAAAAAAATTTTGTAAAACAAAATTTTTTCGATGTTTATATGACATGAGATGTGGAATGTACAAGATGGCGACGATTATCTCGCCTAAAAAAGTAGAGAGCAGTTTCTGACACGTTTATGTAAAATCAACACAACTTATATGTTGATTTTATAATGACATTTTTGAAATGTTACTTTTTTATAAGATAACACTTTTTTTGTGTTGGAAAAAATGGGAACTAATAACACAATTGTATTATGTGAAATTGATATAAAAATGTGTTAGATATTTGACACTAAAATATTTGACACGGAGAATTTTTGACGCGATGACGGAAAATTTTTTACTGTGTACTTATATTAGTTGTATATATTTGTTGCAAGTAAAATAGAAATAAAAATAAAAATTAATCGTTAAGTAAGGTAAAGCACCCAGTAGATAAAAATAAAAAATTCTGAAAACCGTTCAAATTCGCGTTAAATGCCACATAGAGGAAAAATCAAAATTTTCAAAAAATTCAAATTTTTGAAAAAAAATTTTTTACCCAAAAAATTTTCATTTTCAACAGAAAACCTCTACAAAATTGGATTTTTAAGTCAGTTAATTAAATAAATAAAAATTAGGAAAACGGTTGACCCTGAAGGCCATCCCTGCAACTTCCCGCCAATTCTATACCTAAACGCTTGAAATTGCACTTATGACGTTTTAGAGCTCTTCGAGCTCTTAAATACAATTTGTGTATTATTTTGAGCTCTCCGAGCTCAAAAAAATAGCTTCTGTATGCTTTTGAGCTCTTCGAGCTCAAAAGTTTGATAAAACACTATTTTTTTAATTTTCAAATCGCAATAACTTTTGAATGAATGAACCGATTTTCACGCGGTTGGCGGCATTCGACGCAGTTTTTCAAATTCTATGATAAATTTTTAAACACAAATTGGTAAGACCGGAAGTTTCGGTGTAATTCGAAAAAAAACGCTTTTATTCGATTTCTTTCGTCAACGATAACTCACGAACGAATTAACCGATTTTGACCGGATTGGCGGCGATCGACGTGGTTTTTTGATGTTAAGAGCTGATTAGTTTTTGAAATTGATCGGTAATGCCGTTTAAAAGTTATTCCAAAAAAACCACTTTTAAAAAAATTTTTTTTTGTGGTTTTTTTACGATTTCTCAAAATCTATCGGTCCGAATCGGTTCAAATTTTCAGGAAATCTAAGTTTGGGCAAGCCCTTTCGATTGGCACCAACCGCGATCAAATCGGTCAAGCCGTTCAAAAGTTATAAGAGGGTCACATACATCCACACACACACACACACACACACACACACACACACACACACACACACACACACACACACACACACACACACACACACACACACACACATACATACATACAGACATACAGACACCACCGCGGGGGTAGTCAGGGAAGCTTCCTATGACTTTAAAACGTCGAGATCTGATGAAAACTCGATTTTTGCAAAACGGGATGAAAACAATAACTTCCCGATTTTTGAAAATCTGAGATTTTTAGCGGGAAGTTAAAAATTCAATTTTTTATTTAAAGAACTAAAAAATTAATCTATACCAAAAAAATCTTTAAATTGAAATTTTTATTAAAAAATCAAGTTTTTTAATAGAAAAAAAAAAATTTAAGTTTAATTAAGTAATTTTACTTAAATTTTTACAAATACAATCAAAATTTTCATAAAAAAATCCAAAGTATAATTTAGCACTTTGTCAAAAATTTATCACCCCCACTATTTTAAAACCAATCGACCGATTTAATTTCTTTTGAAGGACAATCAAATTGATACCTTAAACAGTAATAACGCCAAGTTTCGTAACAACCCCTTCAATTTTACCCTCAAAAACCGCTATATCACTTTTTGAACTAACAATTTTTCGAAATTACTCTTTAAAATTTTTTTTAAGAAAAAAAGCGCAAAATTCACCGGAAATTTCGGCAAAATAAGGAAAGTTTTGTATAATTATTTTTGTTAATAAAAATAATGGGTGATTGCTGGAGAATTAGCGTCAAACAGTCGACAAGATGTCAAGAAAAATAGGGAAAAAATGCAGGTGGTTAAATCGGTTATTTAATGACTAGCATTTCTTTTCTTCCTAGAAGGCGTATCCGTGATTCAGACTTAGTTTGTTAGTTGGCTGAGCGTGATGCACGCAACTTTGACGGTTACTGTCGAGACTGCTAATATAAACCAACTGGGAATGTGTCTATCCTTCATTTTTGACGTAAACAGGACAAATATTTATGGGAAAAAAGCATTTTCAAATGTCAATGTTAGTGTTAAAAAATTAATGGATTATTTATATATCCGCGACAATTGTAATAATAACTATAAATCAATTTTATGAAGATATAAATGAGTAATTTCAATTATTTACAATTGTATTGTTCAGTCCATTTATCACGCTCAAAAAAAAATTAATTTAATCACCGTATTTATTTATTTAATTTTTAGTGAATAGTTTTATTCAGAAGAAGAATAACTTCGCGATATTTTAACGTGGTCTTGCATCGTTATTGCCGTAATTTTGTACCCTAAGTAATGCAAAGTGCACCTTTTAATGTCTCCGCTCGAATCTTATCTAAATTTATTTTTTTTCTTCTTTTATATGTAAGTTAAGTAAAATAAAATTTTGAATAAACTTTGGATTATTTATTTAATGCACGTGCTTAAATAGATAGACAGGAGACTAAAATAATAATTTAACTATTTATTGTTGCAAGGCAGGAGATTTTTAACCTTGCGTTTGTACTGAACGTGCGAATAATTTGAATTTGTCATTACATCTACGGTTTACTCCTAGCGTTTACTTATTCCAAGTGTATCCATTATTGCGCGGAAATAATTATGTGTCACATATATCACCGCGACGTACTTAAATTTAAGAATATATATTTACATATTTAAATTATAATAATAGTTGAACAATTAATTAGCGGAAGATAATTAAGATAATTTATATGCATTATTTTTGTATTTAATTACAGTATTATATGTTTAATAAAACTAAAAACGGAGGATATTATTTTACATTGTATTTGATTAATTGTTCGCTTAATTACACATTTGCAAGACAACATTCCTTTATAACAAATACCTGACGTATCAACTATTTAATACGTCAATTCTGCTTATTAAATAATCATTATAAAATTTTTGTTTAATAATTTCAATTAAAAATTTTTTTAATAAATTCATTTAAAATTTTTTTTTTAATAATTTTAATTAATTTTTTTTTTTAATAATTTCAATTAAAAACTTTTTAAATAAATTCGTTTAAAATTTTTTTTTAATAATTTTAAAAAATTTAATAATTATAAAAAATTATTTTTAATAAAAATCAAAATTGTTTAAAAATTTTAATTATTAAAAAATAAATTTTTTTTAATTTAAATATTTACACTTTTTTTTAAATAAAATTAATTATGAAAAAAAATTAAATTTCATTTAAAATAAAACAAGCTTGTCTTCTCTTTATAAATAAAATAACTATTAATAAATAAAATTAACTGAGATTGAGTGTAAAAAACCAATTAAAAATTTTCTCAACTAGCAATTAAAAAAAAATAAAAAATATATATACTTCTGAAGCTATAACTCGTGTATTGTTATTTAAAAAGAGTGTAAAAAATAGTTGATGTTGATGAAAAAAAATTTCAGATGGTAGTTTATTGCAAAACAGATTAATGACCGGCCATCATCCGACTTACGATAGTATGAAGATAAAGAAGTCACTTGTAAGTCGTTACATCATAATTGCCGTGCAAGTGCAATGCCAATGTCGACTCGGCTGGCTGTGTCGGTGTATGTAATGTTATTACATATATAATAGAGCTGCGAGCACTTGCAGCTGAAAATCCCCCGCAGGTGAATTAAATTCCGCTTCTCTGATTAATTACGGACCTAACGACTTGAGAAGTTATTTTTCTTGCTATTTACAGCTGGTTAAATGACTCGTCGCCTTTTTATTGCTTATTGTTCGATTATTACACTTTATATTAAAAACATTTTGCGTTGTGAAAAAAATTACCTGTAAAAAAAAATTGTTTGATTAAAATTATTAAAAAATAAAAATTTTAAATAAAATCATTTAAAAAAATCTTTTATTAAAATTATGAAAAAAAAAAAAAATTTAATTAAAATTATAAAAAATGATTTTTAAGTCTGTAATAATATTTAAAAAAAAAATTTTTGATTGAAAGAAAATAAAATAATATTTAACTGAATAAAATAATTGAATTAGATTTCTTGGTGGACTGGAAAGAGATCAACTCTTGAGTTGAAATCAATAGTGTCGTTGTCTTCCAATCAATTTATCCTGGTAATTCCTTTGCCGATCAAATCATTTAAAATTTTCCATTTTCTGCTCCAATATAAACTTCAATATAGATATATAAATATAGATCTAATCCAATAAAGGACTACAGACACAGCTGAATGCTAAAAATATAATGTTCTTCTATTTCACTGTCGATATCAATATCAAATTTACCCATCCCAACCGTGGCAGTGTCTTTCCACCGCAGTTTGACGACCAACAAAAAATATCTCCTAAACTCTCACAATACCCGTCCAAATAACTGTCTCGGTTTTCCGACGACCATCTTGTCGCTCAATCTTAAAGTTTTTCGGGGAATGTCAGTTAAAAAATTCTAGAAGCTAACGATATTTTTTTTGCATTAAATAAAATAATAAAAAAATAATATTTAAAGTTTAAAGTCGCTTATATGTATCAATCGAAACAGTTCAAATTTTCAAAAAAATCATTCGAAAATTCCTTAAAAATATTTATGATAATTACCTACTTAAGTTTTATTTCTAACGCCATTTTTGAGATAGTAGGGGGTAATTTCAGCTACTGTAATAACTGTTGTACAGTAACTGCACGTTTTTCAAACTCAACTAACCTTCAATCAGTTAAACACGTGTTAAAGTTCTCTAATAATTAAATACATTTTTATCTGTGTAATTTTGTGATTTTTTAAATTTATAAAAAAACAGTTTTTATATCCAAAAAAATGAAAATATTTTTTTATGTTTAATAGTTTTACATATGATACTGAAATTATCAGACACTTAATAAATTTTTAATTTTTTAAATATATTTTTTTTATAAAATTTATTTATTAAAATAATTTTTTAAAAATTATCAAATATCTTAATTTAAAAATTGAATTTTCAATATAAAACTAAATGGCATAAACTTATTGTTAAAATAATTTTGGTTTAACACTTATCAATATACCAATAGTATAACTATTAAAAACCTACAGTCAATATTTAAAATTATGAATATACATAAAGGTGTGAGAGAATATCGTTAGTTATCTCTATAAATAAGTTGTTTGTTATTTGATTCTTAAAACATAACAAAATACACAACAAAAATATTAATTAAAATTTCATCAAGTTTATATACTTTTCAATATTTTGCTTCAAATTTCTGCTATCTTATATATTTAATATTGCAATAGATTTTAAACAGTTTCAATTATTAAACTTAAGTTATAAATATAAAAGATTTCTTCATAACATTTTGCAAATTTCAGGCATGCTAAATAAAATTATAGTATTGAAAAACATACTAAAAGAAAATAATTAATAAATAATTATAAAAAAAAATAACTTCATAACTTTACAACGAAAACAAGAAGTAAATTAATAAGGATTTCTCCTTGTTACAAATAGTAAAAAAAGTAATGTACACTTCTAGTTGCTGTAAGATGGACAGTGGTGTTCTCGGCCCACCTCACTTCCCCCCCCCTTCCGTGCGCTTTGTAAGCATGCCGTGAGACAGGGTAAGTGGTTAAGTAGCATAAAATTTAATATTTGATATTTGCTACTAATTTGTTGTATTTATCACAAATTTGAGAAATAAACTTTATTTGTTGCTGTAAGATGGACAGTGGTGTTCTCGGCCCACCTCACTTCCCCCCCCCTTCCGTGCGCTTTGTAAGCATGCCGTGAGACAGGGTAAGTGGTTAAGTAGCATAAAATTTAATATTTGATATTTGCTACTAATTTGTTGTATTTATCACAAATTTGAGAAATAAACTTTATTTGTTGCTGTAAGATGGACAGTGGTGTTCTCGGCCCACCTCACTTCCCCCCCCCCTCCCGTGCGCTTTGTAAGCATGCCGTGAGACAGGGCAAGTGGTTAAGTAGCATAAAATTTAATACTTGATATTTGCTACTAATTTGTTGTATTTATCACAAATTTGAGAAATAAACTTTATTTGTTGCTGTAAGATGGACAGTGGTGTTCTCGGCCCACCTCACTTCCCCCCCCCCTCCGTGCGCTTTGTAAGCATGCCGTGAGACAGGGTAAGTGGTTAAGTAGCATAAAATTTAATATTTGATATTTGCTACTAATTTGTTGTATTTATCACAAATTTGAGAAATAAACTTTATTTGTTGCTGTAAGATGGACAGTGGTGTTCTCGGCCCACCTCACTTCCCCCCCCCCTCCGTGCGCTTTGTAAGCATGCCGTGAGACAGGGTAAGTGGTTAAGTAGCATAAAATTTAATATTTGATATTTGCTACTAATTTGTTGTATTTATCACAAATTTGAGAAATAAACTTTATTTGTTGCTGTAAGATGGACAGTGGTGTTCTCGGCCCACCTCACTTCCCCCCCCCCTCCCGTGCGCTTTGTAAGCATGCCGTGAGACAGGGTAAGTGGTTAAGTAGCATAAAATTTAATATTTGATATTTGCTACTAATTTGTTGTATTTATCACAAATTTGAGAAATAAACTTTATTTGTTGCTGTAAGATGGACAGTGGTGTTCTCGGCCCACCTCACTTCCCCCCCCCCTCCGTGCGCTTTGTAAGCATGCCGTGAGACAGGGTAAGTGGTTAAGTAGCATAAAATTTAATATTTGATATTTGCTACTAATTTGTTGTATTTATCACAAATTTGAGAAATAAACTTTATTTGTTGCTGTAAGATGGACAGTGGTGTTCTCGGCCCACCTCACTTCCCCCCCCCCTCCGTGCGCTTTGTAAGCATGCCGTGAGACAGGGTAAGTGGTTAAGTAGCATAAAATTTAATATTTGATATTTGCTACTAATTTGTTGTATTTATCACAAATTTGAGAAATAAACTTTATTTGTTGCTGTAAGATGGACAGTGGTGTTCTCGGCCCACCTCACTTCCCCCCCCCCTCCCGTGCGCTTTGTAAGCATGCCGTGAGACAGGGTAAGTGGTTAAGTAGCATAAAATTTAATATTTGATATTTGCTACTAATTTGTTGTATTTATCACAAATTTGAGAAATAAACTTTATTTGTTGCTGTAAGATGGACAGTGGTGTTCTCGGCCCACCTCACTTCCCCCCCCCCTCCGTGCGCTTTGTAAGCATGCCGTGAGACAGGGTAAGTGGTTAAGTAGCATAAAATTTAATATTTGATATTTGCTACTAATTTGTTGTATTTATCACAAATTTGAGAAATAAACTTTATTTGTTGCTGTAAGATGGACAGTGGTGTTCTCGGCCCACCTCACTTCCCCCCCCCCTCCGTGCGCTTTGTAAGCATGCCGTGAGACAGGGTAAGTGGTTAAGTAGCATAAAATTTAATATTTGATATTTGCTACTAATTTGTTGTATTTATCACAAATTTGAGAAATAAACTTTATTTGTTGCTGTAAGATGGACAGTGGTGTTCTCGGCCCACCTCACTTCCCCCCCCCCTCCCGTGCGCTTTGTAAGCATGCCGTGAGACAGGGTAAGTGGTTAAGTAGCATAAAATTTAATATTTGATATTTGCTACTAATTTGTTGTATTTATCACAAATTTGAGAAATAAACTTTATTTGTTGCTGTAAGATGGACAGTGGTGTTCTCGGCCCACCTCACTTCCCCCCCCCCTCCGTGCGCTTTGTAAGCATGCCGTGAGACAGGGTAAGTGGTTAAGTAGCATAAAATTTAATATTTGATATTTGCTACTAATTTGTTGTATTTATCACAAATTTGAGAAATAAACTTTATTTGTTGCTGTAAGATGGACAGTGGTGTTCTCGGCCCACCTCACTTCCCCCCCCCCTCCGTGCGCTTTGTAAGCATGCCGTGAGACAGGGTAAGTGGTTAAGTAGCATAAAATTTAATATTTGATATTTGCTACTAATTTGTTGTATTTATCACAAATTTGAGAAATAAACTTTATTTGTTGCTGTAAGATGGACAGTGGTGTTCTCGGCCCACCTCACTTCCCCCCCCCCTCCCGTGCGCTTTGTAAGCATGCCGTGAGACAGGGTAAGTGGTTAAGTAGCATAAAATTTAATATTTGATATTTGCTACTAATTTGTTGTATTTATCACAAATTTGAGAAATAAACTTTATTTGTTGCTGTAAGATGGACAGTGGTGTTCTCGGCCCACCTCACTTCCCCCCCCCCTCCGTGCGCTTTGTAAGCATGCCGTGAGACAGGGTAAGTGGTTAAGTAGCATAAAATTTAATATTTGATATTTGCTACTAATTTGTTGTATTTATCACAAATTTGAGAAATAAACTTTATTTGTTGCTGTAAGATGGACAGTGGTGTTCTCGGCCCACCTCACTTCCCCCCCCCCTCCGTGCGCTTTGTAAGCATGCCGTGAGACAGGGTAAGTGGTTAAGTAGCATAAAATTTAATATTTGATATTTGCTACTAATTTGTTGTATTTATCACAAATTTGAGAAATAAACTTTATTTGTTGCTGTAAGATGGACAGTGGTGTTCTCGGCCCACCTCACTTCCCCCCCCCCTCCCGTGCGCTTTGTAAGCATGCCGTGAGACAGGGTAAGTGGTTAAGTAGCATAAAATTTAATATTTGATATTTGCTACTAATTTGTTGTATTTATCACAAATTTGAGAAATAAACTTTATTTGTTGCTGTAAGATGGACAGTGGTGTTCTCGGCCCACCTCACTTCCCCCCCCCCTCCGTGCGCTTTGTAAGCATGCCGTGAGACAGGGTAAGTGGTTAACTTTCACCAGAATTTCCATTAGAATGAAAAGGAGCTTCATCAGCATTGAGGGTAGTTTCACTTCTGTCACCAGATGGTTCATTATTTTCTTCTGTATTTTTAACAACATCACTAATACTATTTTCATCAATTCCATCAATTTCACTTAGCTGACAATTAAAAAGATTAGATTTATTTGTTGTACGATTATTAAAATTCGTAGCGACAAATTTCGTGACCTTCAATTTGAACAAATTTACTCCTCCAATTAGATAATCAAGATGAAGCTTCAAAAATGTATAAGCATCTGTTGATAACGTCACTTGATGTTTTAAAGAAATCTTTAAATCCTTAAAATCTTCTTCAATATAACTAGAAATAGCTCTTAAGTCGGTGTAAGGAATACAAATATTAGTCCATAATGGAAATTCCACGACATCAATGATTGGTTTTACTAATGAAGATAAGTAAAAACTTTGAATCTTTTTACCCTCAACAATTTGATTATTTGCTGCTTTTATAATTCCTCTTGCCCATGACGAAATGGATGGTGAGTCTTCTTTATTTGAATCTGAAGGAGTATTTGTAAATGGTTTTTCTTCCAAATCAAATTTTTCTATTTGTTCGTTGACGTTTAAAAAGAATTCTTCAATATTTCGAGTTGAAATTAGATTTTCTAATTCATTTCTAGCGTCTATAGGAGTTATTTTTTCACCATTGACATTAATAATACTGTCTTCATAGGGTGTATTACAAACAATTAGTATTAATAATAATATTCGCTCAAATTTGTCTAAATCTTTACAATCAATTAACAGACGAAAACAATAAGTATAAAACCTTTTAATTGAAGGATGTAGAACACTTTTAAAACAGTTCCAACCGGTAAATGCATGTACAAAATGAGCTGTATCCAATCTAATAAAGGTTCTAACATTTGTTTCTTTGCCAGGGTTTCTAATTTTTTCAAAACATACATTTATATATTGCTTGAGAGACATCTCGTTGAATGCAAGTGACAGCGTTAAGTTGAGCTCGATTACCATCGGAGACAGCTTCATGGGGAGGTTTTGCTCCTAACCCAATCCACAATCTCAGCCATAATGTTATATATTCTGTAGTATGCTTATCTGAAATCATTTGATAAATCGATTGTGTAGATTTATCAAAATTAATCACAATTTGATAAAGGAAAATGTACGAACTTTTGTTACTTCCACTTATTATTTGACGAGCAACTCCTCCGGTTGCGTCTATAGCAATTGATGAGTATTTTTGATGAAGGCGGCGATACTCTTTGTAACAATGCATTTGGGATTGAGTTGCGTATATAACAATAAATGGTAGTTGACATACTTGATGAATGGAGTTGTTATAGATAGGAATTTTCCTCAGCCCATCGATTGCTAAAAAAATATCTTTCCTGTCATTTGGACTTATACCTAGTTCAGTATCAATAAATTGTTTTTTCGCTTGATGTAAAACATTTGGGTTATGTAAAAAAGGACATCCAGTATTACCTGGTCTCAACAACTTTGCTGCAGCTTGTCTTCTATAACCATGCACACCCAGGTCTTTAACCTTTTTACTTTCAACTTTTCTTTGCTCACCTTGAAGAGGTCGTTGCAAATCTTCGTGTGACTCTGCATGTCTTGTATCGATACATCGCATTTTGATAAATACAGAATTTGTCTCAGAAGGAGCTTCATCGATAAACCCCAACAAACGGTTTCCACATTTTTTACTTTTGCAATGTGCTTTTAAAATCATGTAATGTTCACCATTTTTAGATATTCTACCGTTATCAAAGATAAACGCACACGGTAAACGGTATTGTTCCCAAAATATATAAGCTATAGTATGAGTCCAAGCTTTTTTTTTTAGTTTCACATCTTGTTCATCTTTATCGTCCACCTGCTGTACAATATTATTCCACGATTCTCGACAAATTTCGACATCGAATTCCTCTGAATTGTCAGAACTATCAAAAAATATACCATCATGACAATAGTCTGGATCCTTAGTGTCATCATCTTCATCTTCACTACTACTACAACTACCACGATCTTCAATACTTGTTTCATTTTTATAATTATTAGGTTCAGTACTCAGTGGGTCACTAAAATAGCCAGTTTCTTTGAGAGCAATGGTTAGAATGTTTCTTCTATCATTATTTACATTAGTTCGAACAGTATCAACATTCCATTTGTCATTTAAATCTTTTGAAATTAGTTTCCATACTTCTGATGCCCACCTTGGTTTTTCGGGTGGTATAAAATATTTTATGTGTTTTTTTAAAACTTTTACTGCATCTTCAACGCTCACTAGCGATTTTGGTCCCATTTATGATAAACCAGTAATTAAAATCTGAAAAAATGAAATAAACAGTATAATTACTATATAATAACAATGTAGCCCATCACTTAATTTACTTTTATGATTTTATCAATTTGCTGTGTTTCTTTTTTTTTTTTTTTTAATAAATGCATGAATATATATTTTTATTTTTATTTTGAATAAAATTTATCCATAACAACGACAAATTATTTAAGATCATTTTTAAAATTAAACTAACCTGTTTAAAAATACATGAATAGTTTTAATAATCAAAATCACTGAATATTTTTTTATACCTAGATAGTAGAAAAAAAAAGACCAAAAGTGATTTAAAAATATTTTTCAATTTATTTTGCAAGTATTAATTAAATTTGCAGGATTAATTAAATTTTTTTATATCATATGGTTTATAAATATAGCACCTAAAAACACTCAAAAGAAACATAAAAATTTAAGAAATTGTCTTTTGTTGCAAGAGCATAAATATTTTATATAGATATTATTATTATGTATTTAAAACACTATCGAAATTATTTTACCGACTGATAATCAAATAATTTTTTTTTTTTTTAAGATGAAAAAACTTGCCAGTATTATATTTGATGTAATAATTAAAGTGATTTATAAATACTCATTTTTTAATTTATATTTAAATATTTTAATAATTTACATATTTTAAATAATTTTTTAAATTATGTCAGAGACTTTAAAATACATAATTTAATTACTATATGTATCATTCTGGGTATAACCTTAAACAAACGTTGAATTTAATTAAACATTCAACTAATTTTCTTAGAAAACATTTTTTTACTATAATAAATCCTACAATTTTCGACAACTCATAAAATTAAACTTTTTAGACATTACTATTGTTATGGAAAATAATTTTTGCAAAAAAATAATCTTTACATATTTTTTAGGTCTTCAGTAATAATATTCTATTGAATCAGTTTAATCTCAACAAACTTAACTTAAATATAAATAATTAAATGCACTTTTTCTTAATTATCAAAGAACACTTGGTTCAATTTTTTAATAATTAATTTGAAAAATACTCACATTTAGCATCATGAAAATATTTTTTTATTATTTTAGACATCATTTATTTTATTTTTGGTATTCCTCAGCAATTTTACAATATTTTTTCTGCAACTTTTTATAGAAAAAAAAATACATTAGAAATTACACCAATTCATTTGATAATAAAAAAAAAAAAAAAGTACCAAATATTTAGATAGTTTTAACAACCTACCCTGGCGGATTCGTGGTCACGGTAAAATTATCGTGAAACGACGGTGAAAGCACCGTCAATTCACAGTGTAGACAAATTATCGTCGAATAACCGTCACTTGTCTGTCGAACGACCGTCGTTTGACAGTGAACGATGAGTATAGTTGTGAACAATTTTCACTGTTACTTTATGATTTTTATTCTGTATAGTTGTCATACTTCACTCTTCGAAAAATCAAATTTTCACTTGACTTTTCCGATTTTTTACCTAACGGGTTCGAGTCCCGGTCTAGACTGTCCGAAGTATTTTTTTTATTTTATTGTCCGTGACAGTAGCGTAAAATCACCGTATTTCGACAGTATATTGAGCGTACGGTGTCGGTCATAACATCGTAGATTCACTTGCGTTTGCACCGTATATATTTTGTTAATTCACAGTGAATATCGTTCACAACTGTATCCGATGCAGACTGACAACTCGCTCGGTAACAACGGACTTTATACGGTGAAACGACCGTGAAACAACCGTTAATCGACTGTGCTTTCACCGTGTTGCCGAATCCGCCAGGGTAAGATTGTCGAAGTTTTAGCCTTTGTGTGAAGTGTGTTATTTAAATCAAAATTCATTAAATTTATGCCCTGGTTACATATGGTTGTTCATTTTTTTAGACACATACTTTTATTTACTGCATCAATCGGATAGCCTTTTCTTTGGCCTGCCGCACAATATTCAATACCTAAAAAAAAAGAGAGAAAAAAAGTCAAGTAATGTAAGATAAGAATCTATGAGAAAATTAAAATACAAACAATTACCGAATTGTTTCTTTCTGAATAAGAAACTGAAAACCATTCTCTATGCAATATCTTACTTTTCCTTGACCTTGAACACCACTTATGTGAACATATTCCAGTAGTCTCCTTGCAGTGTCGTTATCGTTATGCTTTTGAAAACTAATCATATACTTGCAATTCAAGATTATTCACAAGATAATTAGCAAGATTGGAAACCATTACTAAAACATTTCCGACAGTTCTTGCTGTTTGTCCTATGGACTCTCGTACAGCAAAGCTCTGTTATATTGCAAATTTTTAAACGGTTAACCATTCGTAATCCTTGAGCAGTGATAGCGATCATAAAGTGCTAACCAATGAAGCAACGTTGAACCTGTGGTGTTATCTTGAACAACGAATTCCTCCTGAGTCATGTTGCACAGTAGTGCCTTTTCGGAAAAGATTATAAATCCACCAAGTAATAAAATATTAGTGTGCGGATTGTAATAAATGTTATTACAATGTTCTCTTCTAAACTCAAACATCAAGTCACAATTATTTGAAAGTAACAACTTTAAGGGGTATAAAAATAGATAAAGTACTGCAAATTTGTTCACTTTTGGTGACCATGAAAGCTTATAGATTAAACTTTTCTCGCCTAAAGCCATTGTTATCATGTTATTCTTAGTATTAAGGTAATGCAGTACTTGCTTATTTCAATAAGAGGTTCCAAACTTATAGATGTTCACGCTTGTCTGTACCAATGAATTTTAGTAGAAAAAATCACTCTATCGGTCTCGAAAAAAATTTTGGTAGCTAATCATTGTATACTGTCAATTTCAATTTAGCTTTTGGACAAGACGGATAGCCTTTTCTTTGGCCTGCCGCACAATATTCAATACCTAAAAAAAAACAGAGAAAAAAAAGTTAGGTAATGTAAGATAAGAATCTATGAGAAAATTAAAATACAAACAATTACCGAATTGTTTCTTTCTGAATAAGAAACTGAAAACCATTCTCTATGCAATATCTTACTTTTCCTTGACCTTGAACACCACTTATGTGAACATATTCCAGTAGTCTCCTTGCAGTGTCGTTATCGTTATGCTTTTGAAAACTAATCATATACTTGCAATTCAAGATTATTCACAAGATAATTAACAAGATTAGAAACCGTTACTAAAACATTTCCAACAGTTCTTGCTGTTTGTCCTATGGACTCTCGTACAGCAAAGCTCTGTTATATTGCAAATTTTTAAACGGTTAACCATTCGTAATCCTTGAGCAGTGATAGCGATCATAAAGTGCTAACCAATGAAGCAACGTTGAACCTGTGGTGTTATCTTGAACAACGAATTCCTCCTGAGTCATGTTGCACAGTAGTGCCTTTTCGGAAAAGATTATAAATCCACCAAGTAATAAAATATTAGTGTGCGGATTGTAATGAATGTTATTACAATGTTCTCTTCTAAACTCAAACATCAAGTCACAATTATTTGAAAGTAGCAACTTTAAGGGGTATAAAAATAGATAAAGTACTGCAAATTTGTTCACTTTTGGTGACCATGAAAGCTTATAGATTACACTTTTCTCGCCTAAAGCCATTCTTATCATGTTATTCCTAGTATTAAGGTAATGCAGTACTTGCTTATTTCAATAAGAGGTTCCAAACTTATAGATGTTCACGCTTGTCTGTACCAATGAATTTTAGTAGAAAAAATCACTCTTTCGGTCTCGAAAAAAATTTTGGTAGCTAATCATTGTATACTGTCAATTTCAATTTAGCTTTTGGACAAGACTTTAGACATATTCCTGTTTTTTAACCTTCAGATTTGGAGTTGAGGGTTACCTCGAAGAGTACCTCGGCTGATACTATTACTCCTAAAACTTTTGCTCTCATCATTAATAGAGGAAAATTTTTCCTTCCAACTTAGAAGATCTTGATTCGAGCTTTTGACGGTGGATCCTCTCACAAGAAATATTAGTGGTCATTCTCTTTGTTAGTACTTCTAAAAAAAGTAAGATAAAAATAATTTAGTTCATATTTTTCATTAAATTCGTTTTTGATAGTTACAACTATTGAGGTAATATAGTAGAATTAAAAAATTAGAATGAATTAGAATGAGTTAAAAAAAGTTAAAAAATTAGAATGAATACACTAAAATCACATATTATTTTAGAATACTGAGGTTATCAAATCAAAGTATAAATAAAAAAGTTTCTTAAAATTTTCATTCATAATTTTTGAAAAATTCAGCATGTGATATTATTCTATACATTTTTTTATACTAATCTATTAGGTTAAAAAAATTTTTTTTTTAATTAGTTACTTTTGGAGTAGTACATATTTTTTGATTAAATATTCGCAAGTGACTCTGATCACTACAAGGTCACGTATCGTTGACTTAAAACTGAGAGAATATCTTTGAAATAATTCGTAAATACTCTATGGAATGTAAAAAAATTTTTCAATTAATAAAACATAAACCAAGCCCAACATTTGAAATGATTATAAACGTACGTAAATCGATAACTGACTCACACAAATAAAAGAAACTCACACAAATTGCAACATTATTATCTCAATAATCAATGGATTACTTAATCGTTATTTTCTTGCAACTTATCTTGTGTACCAGCTTACAAAGAATCAGAAAGACACTCCGAATTATAAACGTGATTAAAATAACACCCTGGCCATGATGGCGTATAGATAGCCTCCTTACGTCGGAGTTGTTTGATTCAGCGCATGCTCAATAAGAATATGAATAATAAAAAATATTTTGAAAAAAAAAATGAATGAAAAATATGAATATGAATAATGAAAAATATTTTGAAAAAAAAAATGAATTAAAAATATAAAAACGATCGAACAAATAATTTAATTAATCGAACAAACAATAAAAAATGTCTAGCTCTCAGAAAAAAAAAAAAAATTTATAATTTGAGGCATAAAATGCCAACTTCAGAAAAAAATTTTGTTTAATTTTTTATAAATAAACAATAATCGAACAAATAAAAAATTCAAACAAACAAATAAGAACAAACGACGAACAAACGATTTGTTTATAAAAAAATAGTAAAAATCATTTTTCAGCTGCCAGGTTCAGGGAACTCTACTAACCATCGTAAATATAAATTGAACATATATATCTCATTATATTGTCGTTTTATGAAAACAATCTTAAGTTTTTACAGAATATGAACTTTGTGTTGCATAGAGCTCCATCTATCCAAATTAACTTTTTTTTTATCAAGGTAAAAGAAATCCATGCCATAAAGATTGTAAGTTAACAGAATTATAGACAATCGGATTTCAGTGTAATCGGAATTATATCCAATAAAATTTCTAGGCAATCGGATTCTAAGTAATCGGAATTCTAGGTAATCGGTAATCTATCTCATAGAAATTCTACGTTATGGATAATTTGGGTAATCGGATTTTGGGTTATGGAAGTCTAGGTAATCGGGATCTAAGTCACCGGTAATCTAATTCATTGGTCTACACCTAATAGACGTCTTCCCTTCTAGTGCACCCCTCGATCATAAATTATATTTATTCGAAACAAAACAGTTTATATAATAAATATTCTACAATATGAAACTTAAATTCTTTAATTTGGACAGTTTTCACTATTTAAATTATAAATTAATAAAATATTAAAAATATTCTAGATTATATGTAAATTGTTGACCTTTGTTGACAGGTAGTGTCACCTTTTGGATGCATTCAGAGGTATCACAGCATCACCATTTACAAACGCTGAAAATCAAGTTTAAAGATTAAAGTTGTTAAAAGGTTATATTACACCTTGGAAGTTTGGATATACATACATATAGCTTATCGAAATATCAAACTGTGTACAGTTAAGTTTTATTTTGTGTTTTGTGAGCTTTTCTGTGGATCCGAAAAAAAAAAAAAAATAATAATTATGGTTGATTTGATTTGAGTCGAAAAAAATTTTATCAACTTCTTATATAAGTTTATTTTTAATGATATGGAGTTTGACGATGATTTCTTGTTTGAAGAAGATAAAATGTTAGTAAAATTGATTATTTAAACGACACAAAAGAGTTCCATCAAAAGTTTTTTTAATTCAATCGATCAATTATTTTCTACTTTTATTTTTTTTTAATTAAATTCATCACAAAAGTCAAAATTTTATTTTTGTGATGCTTTAACAATTTGTTAACGTTGAAATAAATACCAATTTGTCATGTTTTGTCATTACGATTGTATGAATTTTACAAAACACGTCTTCGGCATAAACACAGTCTCGATCTGATAACTAATTTAAATTATATCTTATCTTTAAATAACACAAAATTCATAACAAAATTATTGACAAAAACTGACTTAAGATAGATAATTCGATTGAGGATATTTCTATGATCTGATTATTAAACTACGTTATTATTTTCTTAGCTATTTTATTTTCTATACACTGATAAAAAAATTGACAACTGAAGAGCTAAACTCTTGAACCAAGAATCCCATTTTGAAAAAAATGATTTTCTTGAGTCAAGAGAACAAATTCTTGAAACAAGAAAATTTTCTTAGACCAAGAATAATTTCTCAGCTCAAGAATTTGTTCTCTTGACTCAAGAAAATCATTTTCTTCAAAATGGAATTCTTGGTTCACGAGTTTGGCTCTTGAGTCAAGTCAATTTTTTTATCAGTGTAGAAATGGATATTTTGAACTTTTGTTAACCCGGGAAAAAATGATCAGACCTGACCATGCCTGTTCATGTATGATCAGGCCTGAAATTGGACCTGATCAGGCCTGTTCAGGTATGATCAGGTCTGAAATTAGACCTGATCAGACCTGTTTATGCCTGCTCATGTCTGATTTTTTTTTAGTTCTATTTTTAAAATTAATTTGTTCCGTATGGCGCATCAATTTCTATCCCCTTATTAATTTTAAATGTACAACTTTCATTAAAAATATCGGCTTAAGCATAAAGTTTTTGATATTCCATGCCAAAACGATGATTTTAACTATACTCGGGAAAAAATGATCAGACCCGATCAGACATGAACAGGCATGAGTCTTCAGGCCTGATCAGGCATGAAAAATGACCATGCCTGACCAGGTCTGGTCAGGCATGGTCAGGTCTGATCAGATCTGTTCATGTCTGACTCGATCAGGTCAAAAAAAAAAAGTTGTACCTGAGGGGAAGTTGTACCAAAACATCCTATGGGAAATGTAATAAATTTTTTATTTCAGAATTATTGAAACGTTATAGTAAACATCATTTTTCACTTTTTGTGATTACCAAAAAAATTTTTTTCTTTTTTCAAAGAAAAAATTTTGATAACATCTGATTATGCAAGTCTGATCAGATCTAATTACATATAGACCTTTATATTATCAGATCTGATCATATATAGACTTGTACATGATTACACAGGTCTACAAAAAAAAATTTGTCTGTGCTGGGTGTTAGACAAAGATTTTTCGAAATATATACTACCGCTGAAAATGAATCTGAAGTCAAAATTGGGGGTCAAGCTGCAAAAAACGAAGAAAAATAAAAAAAAAAAGATAAAATCTACGATCTAATAATTCTTTCTGCATGATAATTATAATCTTACAATTTGTCATTTCCTGGCCATTTTCTCCTCAAATTACCTGTTCAACAGATTTCTGCTACACTTTTTTCCTCTCTGTTGCTCTCTAAATCTGAAACAGTGAAAATCACTGGAAATTAGTGGTATATTCACTATTTCTCAGTTATAAGTATACCACTTGGTATACTTATAGCTGTGAAACAGTGAAATTCCACTGATTCATTTTAAGAGAGTGAGTTTCTCTTTGTAGCATCCAGCAGTAATCTACAAACAAATTTACTTCCCATTGCCCCTGAAAGATCCATTCAAATTCTTTGAGATCTTGATGAAATTTCCCCTGATTAAAAAAAAGTATTGAGACAAAGGAAAAAATATTGAAAAGTATTGGTTTTCTAGTCAATCCCATACTTTTCAATATTTTTTCTTTTGTCTCAATACTTTTTTTTATTCAGGGTCTCTTCTTGCTCTTCACTAAAGTCTCCGTTGTTCTCCGGAAAGTGGTTGAGATCCGAATCAAGAAAGTGAAGCTCAAAATTCATTATGCATCTTGAACGCTGAAAGCTTGCGATCATATTGGCCACAATATTTTCGTAATCAGCATTCTTGGTGTAACCTAAAAATTTAGTACACACTTCTTTGAAACTTAGCCATGATGCCTTTTCTTGTTCATCCATAACTGAAACAAATGTTTCATCTTTGAATATCGTCCGGATTTCCGGTCAATCAAAGATGCCTTCTCTCAATTTCGCATCTGATTTGTGCTTAAACACTTGACGCAGATATGTAAAGCACTCTCCGTCTTTATTAAGAGCTTTCACGAACTGTTTTATTAACCATAGTTTAATATGAAGAGGAAGAATGAGAATTATGGCTGGATCAACAAGCGGTTTTCTTATTATAATATGTGATCCAACCCTTAATTAAGATCTCGAAGGCCAAACTTTTTTGACGTAGTGATTTTTGCGATCTCTACTGTCAAACATACACAAATAGCATGCATACAAAATCTTCAAATCACCACATACTTGCCATTTATGTTCTTCGTACTTAATTTTTTTTTAGGACAGTTTCTAGATTTGTGTCCTCTTCTTTAAGTACAGTTGAGTGAGCTAAAGGTAAAGGAGCAAACTTGTTGGTGTTGTGAAGAAAAACTGCCTTACGCCCGCGTTGAGACGAGTCAATGAATAACCGCCAATCTTCAGGCTTATATGAATTTGGCTTTAATTCATCCACAAGTCCTTTCACATCAGTACAATAAAGCACATCTTCCTCTTTTCCTAAATATTTACAGAAAGCCTCCGCTCAATCTGATAAAGTGAAACTTTAGTATCTTTTGTCAGAAGATTTTTCCTTTTCATACTCGAAGCCAATATTTCAGCCGCTTCTTTTGAGAGTTTAGCTTCTCTAAATAAATCATTTAGATGTTTTTGGTCGTGTTTTTTGGGCTTTTTCTTTTCACCGATCGGTCTGTATTCTTGTTCACTGCTCGAAGGAACTTTTTCATTAGGCTCATTGGAATCGGATTCACTGCCAGTAGCAGACTCTTCGTCATTAAGAGCTACATTCTCAGGTACGACGTCGATTTCTATTGTATTGAATCCACTGATCAGGCTGTCTTGTGACGTATCATCTTCTGAACCTTCTATAAGACACAGTAAGTGGCAAATAAATATATTTTAGAATCACTGATAGATACTATAGAGATAAACAAAGCAGAAAGTGCAATTTGATCATAACATACTGAAAATGCTATTAGATGATGGATTGTATCAGTTTTTTTATTTTTCTCCGTTTTTGGCAGTTTGACCCCCAATTTTGACTTCAGATTCGTATTCAGTGGTAAAAAATACGTTGAAAAATCTTTGTTGAACACCGAGCACAGACCACTTTTTTTTTGTGGACCTGTGTTATGTATGGAGTCATAACAGCAAGATGTGATCATATCTAATTATATATGGGGCATTCCATGCCAAATCACCGAGGTTTTGGCCCGACCCCCTTCAATTTCGCTGAAAATTTTTTATCATTTTCCACCCTACCAAAGACATTTTTCTGAATTTTTTCAGATTTTTTTACCCAACCCAAAAAAAGTTACGAATTTTCGAAAAAAAAAAATGCTCTTTTTTTTCAAATTGCTGTAACTTTGACACAAATTGACCTTTTGGCACTTGTTTTTTTTTGAAAAATTTTGTTTTTAATTGTAGTATTCAGAAAAAAATACAAAAAATTTTTCGGAAGACGATATATAAAATATTTCAGTTTTTTCAATAAAACCGTAATTTTTTCAAGGTCCGAAACCTTCGATTCTAAATTTTTTTGTCTTAAAAAAAATTTAATTAATACTCTATTTAACCTTGCCATTTCGAAGTTGTGCCCACTTTACCTTATATATATATATATTTTTTTTTAATTTAAAAAATCAAAATTTTTGAAAATTGGATTATTTTACAAAAAATTGCATCAAATTTATTTTGGATCCCTCGTAAAACCTCAGAGGTTGTATATAATTGAGCCAAAACAACATAAATTGTATAAGTATATAAGATTAACATTATTTTATTTAAATATAGTGTTATACATTGAATTAAATCTTAATATTATTTATACTTTCCTCGACTCAATGATTATTTTCTAAGTTTCTTAATCGTACTATATTGTTTGGAAATTTGTGATGAAGAATAAGACCTGACCTCTTCTACAAAATTCAATAAAGGTATAATTTGATGAATTTTTTGTGTTGCCGGTATCGGTTTCGCACTTTTAAAACGTTCTTCTAAATTTTCTTTCATTAAATTATAGTCGTCAATTTTCGAGAACCGAATATTTATACTTGGTAAGTTTCTTGAGCACCACTCAAATAATTGTGTCGGTGTTAATATCTGTAAATGAGGTGGCAACTGTAGGCTAGCACGTGCGGCCATTCGTTTTGAGGTTCCTCCTATTCCATCGCATGGTCCTTTGCCGTGAGCCGTAGCAAAAAAATTCCAACAAAATTTTTAGCAGTTATAAGTTCAATTTTAATTATGGAATATCATGTAATAAAGCAAAATGACTGAGTGATGTTTAAGTAACTAAAACTAATCTGTTAGTGTTACTACGAAGTGTAGCGAAGTCAGTACAGTTCGAGACTTTCACGCGGGTGACCCAGTTTCGATTCCCATCGTAAGCAAAGATTTTTTCAAGGTAATTTGGTGTAATCGCGAGATACGATAACACGTAAAGCTGTTAATAAACCGTGAAATCACGAATACAATTAAAATCAAATTTAATTTTTTAATAATATTTGCATTTTTTTTAGTCCTGGCAAATTAGTTCCCCAAGGCTTGGTCCGAGCCCTGGGCCATTTGTTTCCCAAGACTCGGCCCAAGCCTTGTGTTTTGGTTTCCCAAGGCTTGGGGACATAGTTATCATCCTAGGCTTGGACCGAGCCTTGGCCCAATGTTTAGCCAAGGCTCGTGCCAAGCCTCACCCAAGGCTGGCGACGCTTGGCCCAGGCTTGGTCCAAGCCTTGTCCAGTTGTTCTTTCCTACCTGGGTAGTAAATAACCACCGTCGCTTGGTCGTTATTCCAATGAAACCCTGGAGCATCATCTTGAACAACGAATGCGTAATTTTCGGCAAAATCAACAATCACTATACATTCATTTTCTTGTAAAGATTCTTTCAACTGTCTTAAGTATGCTGCTTGCTCTTTTGCAATGAAATTGTGTGGTAAAAGAGCTTTTAATTTTTCACCAAAATCATCTGTATTCTTGATTGTAGTTTCGAGAGTTACTCGTGGAGTAGAAACCCACTTTTTGTACTGAATATTATCAATTTCACTACTGTCCATCTGAGTTAATAAAAGTTTTTTCGTATTCTCGACACCTGGACAATAACAACAATTGTTAAAAAAACACTCAGATGATGGTTTTTGACATACGATAGCACTCAAACAATCATTGTAGGTTTTTAATGGTAAATCTGACCCTTCAGTTAATCGTGAAAAGTTGCCGCCTGTTGGATATGAATAAAAACATATATCGAGTTAATAAAATCAATTTTCAATGTTCTGAATAATAATTGTCATTATTAAATAAGTTATATCAAAACTGTCAATTCTGTTTCTGCTTGTTTTAACTTACCTAAGATCATCAATTTAATATTTTGATGAATAGAGCAAACACAAACTGTGTGAGTGCCACATCCGCCAGCTAAAATACAATGTTTTGAACGCAAAGATGCAACAGATGAAAATCCAATTTTGATTTCGGGATATCTTGATTTAAAAATTTTATGCAACTCTTTTAAATTACAAAGCACTAGACGTTTCTGACATTGAACTTTAGTACCGTCATCGTTACGTACTGAAATGAAATCTTTTTTTCCTGACATCATAATACTCATTTCATCGTCATTATAAAAATTTGTAACAGATGACACTACTTCATTAGACAGCTCAAGGCCTAAAAATTCGATTCCATCAAAAGATTTATGAAAATTTCTATGTTAATAATCAAATAGCTAATTAATTTGCAGTTTATTATCTTACCAGTTTTTTTTCAGGTACTGATTATATTCCGTCAGCAGCTACAAGGTTTTTCGCTACTCGTACCATATGCTCACTTGCACCCATTACTTCCATAATCTTATGAACACTCCAACTTGATGGTAGAAGAGTCAAAATTTGGACGCGCGTAGATCTGCTCGTACTTTCATCGTTAAATTTATCTCTTAAACTATTTATGATTTCAGTAGCATCTGCACTGCTGAATTCATCATTTACTTGAGTTTTTACTCGTAATACTTTTCGCAAATTTTGAGCCACACGAGAAACTTTATCATTTAGATACGTGTTAAAGGTTCTCCTTTTTGCAGTAACTGGAGATTGATTTAATAACGCTAACGCTTCATTAATGGTCGGTAGAGTAATACTGAGACTTAATTCAGACAATGATGAACTACTTTGCTGGACAAGTAATTCTTGGCCACTTGATGGTGGTTCTGGAAAAACAGAGAAGTTATCAACTGAAAGTTAAATGCCACATAGAGGAAAAATCAAAATTTTCAAAAAATTCAAATTTTTGAAAAAAAATTTTTTACCCAAAAAATTTTCATTTTCAACAGAAAACCTCTACAAAATTGGATTTTTAAGTCAGTTAATTAAATAAATAAAAATTAGGAAAACGGTTGACCCTGAAGGCCATCCCTGCAACTTCCCGCCAATTCTATACCTAAACGCTTGAAATTGCACTTATGACGTTTTAGAGCTCTTCGAGCTCTTAAATACAATTTGTGTATTATTTTGAGCTCTCCGAGCTCAAAAAAATAGCTTCTGTATGCTTTTGAGCTCTTCGAGCTCAAAAGTTTGATAAAACACTATTTTTTTAATTTTCAAATCGCAATAACTTTTGAATGAATGAACCGATTTTCACGCGGTTGGCGGCATTCGACGCAGTTTTTTAAGCTTCATAAAAAAATTTTTGAGTTTATATCGACAGAGTGGAAAAATTCGGAGTAATTCCGAAAAAACGCTTTTTTCGGATTTCTTTCGTCAACGATAACTCACGAACGAATTAACCGATTTTGACCGGATTGGCTTCGATCGACGTGGTTTTTTGATGTTAAGAGCTGATTAGTTTTTGAAATTGATCGGTAATGCCGTTTAAAAGTTATTCCAAAAAAACCACTTTAAAAAAAATTTTTTTTTGTAGTTTTTTTACGATTTCTCAAAATCTATCGGTCCGAATCGGTTCAAATTTTCAGGAAATCTAAGTTTGGGCAAGCCCTTTCGAATGGCACCAACCGCAATCAAATCGGTCAAGCCGTTCAAAAGTTATAAAAGGGTTACATACATACATACATACATACACACATACACACACACACACACACCACACACACACACACACGCGCGACCTGGTCCTGAGACCTTATAACGTCGAGATCTGATGAAAACTCGATTTTGGCAAAACGGGGTGAAAACAATAACTTCCCGATTTTTGAAAATCTTCGATTTTCTTAGCGGGAAGTTAAAAAAAATTTTTTTTTCCTCTTTCACATGAACGCGCGTATTTTGTTGTGATACTGCTTAGTCTAATCAGTTGAATCTAGACATTTTTTTTCTCAAAATTGCAAAAAGTAATTATTTTGTTTCATTGCACAGGGGTATGATAATCACGTCCGGTAATGTGACCATAAGAAAAAATCCCAGTAATTTGATAGGAATCAGTATTGGTGGTGGATCTCCATATTGTCCTTGTTTATATATTGTTCAAGTATTTGACAATACCCCTGCTGCTTTAGAAGGAACTTTGCAGTCAGGAGATGAATTATGCTCTGTTAATGGAATATCAGTAAAAGGAAAAACCAAAGAAGACGTTGCCGCCATGATTCAATCGTCCGAAAATCAAGTAAGCATCAATTATAACAAACTTCATGCTGATCCTCGTCAAGGACGAACGCTAGACATAGCGTTAAAAAAAGTAAGTTTTTTCATCGAATGTGTTTCTTTTAATAATAATTTTAATATACCCAGTAAACACGTTTACGTCAATGTGACGTCAAAATGACATTTGGCTACGTCAGTATTTACGTAGGTTATAAGTCACGAATGAGTCATGTGTGACTCATTATTTCACACTACCTGACGTTAGATTCTGACGTAGCCATGACGTCAGTATTATGTCTCAATGACGTTTATGACGCCTATATAACGTGTGTGTGTGTGATGTCTATATCACGATAATGATGACGTAAATTATGACGTAAAAGTGATGTAAAAATTGTACATCAGAAAAAATATTAGAAAAAAAAAATTTCTCAAAAATAAAAAGATTGCAATTTCAAAATCAACTATAGTGTTAAGGACTTATTATAAACTTTGAAACACTAGTTCTATGTAAATACTTGATAAAAAAATCCTGAGGTATGCTGGGCTCGAATTCGGATTCTCTTGCGTCGAAGTCTGGAACGCTGCTCATTTGTTCAAGTAACGGTCCATGTCATGTAGTAACTAACTTATGTGTTGAGCCTAACATGACGAAAAATGCTTATCTTACCATTTTTTCTGAGATTAAATGGATTTTAAGAGCTGGAATAGTATGAAATTCAAGTCTAACAATTTATATAATTTCATAAGATTTCATTAAATTTTATAAAATTTCATAAAGTTCCATAAAACTTTGTAAAAATTCTTATAAAAGGCTCGCTTGTGAAACTTGCGGTAATGAATAGGAAATTTATAAATTATCATAAATTTTGATAAAAATTGATTGAATTTTACACTTTCAAAAATTTTCGTGTAAAAACGAACACAGAAAACTTGACATAGCGTGTACTGTGTTTCTTCAGATTAAACGATATATTCGTGTCATTTGAATATTATTCAATACTTATTTGATTTCTCAAAACTCAAATTTTTTTTTTAATTTTATTTTTTTTCGAAAATTTAGTATTTTTCATTTGGATTTTTTCTTATTCAAAATTTCAATTTTCGAAATTTGGAATTTTTTTTTTTTAATTTAAACTTTGTTAAGAATAACATTTTTTTCATCTACCCTTGTGGAAATAATTCTCTTAAAAAACTCTTGAAAAGTCTTTATCACTCTGAATAAGACTGTTTGAAAGTCTTCAAATCCCTAACTAAGTAAAGGAAAGACTTAATAAGTCTTCAAAACTCTTCAAAAGTCAAATTTTCCCTGCAATTTCGGACTTTCTCAAAGAGTTATAAATGGGGTATTCCATGCCAAATCGACCACTTTTGAACTCGACCCCTTTAGATTTAGCTGAAACTTTATCATTCTTTTCTACCCTTTGAAAAACATTTTTGAGAATGTTTTCAAATTTTTTTGTCCAACCCAATGAAAGTTATGAATTTAAAAAAAAAAATGGCTTTTTTATTTTCAAATAGCAATAACTTTTTTAGAAATTGACTTTTGGGTACCTTTTTTTTTTTAATTTTTGTTTTTGAATGAACTTTTCGAAAAAAAATGCGAAAAAAATTTAACATGATCAGTTATATAAAATAATCGGTTTTTTTTTTAGTAAAATCGTCATTTTTTCAAAGCCCGCCATTTTATTTTTTTTTTCCTCAAAAGAAACTTCGATTAATCATCCAATTTTTAACTTCCCGCTAAGAAAATTGAAAATTTTCAAAAATCGGGAAGTTATTGGTTTCACCCCGTTTTTCGAAAATCGAGTTCTTATCAGATCTTGACGTTTCGAGGTCCTAGGAAGCTTTCCTGTCTATTCCCGCGATGCTGTCTGTATGTCTGTACATCTGTTTTAGTGTGTGTGTGTGTGTGTATGTGTTTTTTTTTTTTTTTTTTTTTTTTTTTTTTTTTTTTTATAGAGGTACGAAAAAAAGATCTTCCAAAGACACCACCATCGCTAAACTCCACCGTCCATCTTCCGGCAGATATACGATGGCGGTAGTGTAGGATTCCTACCAGATTGGCAGGCCTACCCACTAAAAAGAAACATTCCTCTCCCCTCTCCCCGTAGATGGTACGGGGAGTACTGGATTGGAACCGCGTTAGCATTACTTCAATCCAGTTCGTGCTGTGTCTCACGACTTCTACTTCTGGCTACTAGTCTCTTTCTGCGATTTTTTCTTTAAGAACGTGCTGTGCATAAGCTGCAATAGCTGACCAGTTTTCTTCTTGTTCGATCATATAGGTCACCAAGCTGGAGGGGGAGAGCCTGGCGCCTATGATCTTTTCGGTGCTGGTTCTGTAGTCCCTCCACCGAGCACACTCGAAGAATGTGTGCTCGGCGTCGTCTATTTTATCCGGGCAGTATTTGCACTTTGGTGTGCTGTGCAAACCCATCTTGAATAGATAGGTGTTGTACTGCCCATGCCCTGTCAGTAGTTGCGTCAGGAAGAAATCCGTGTCCCCGTGTTTCCGAGAGAGCCAGGCATTAATGTTTGGAATCAGGTGCTCCGTCCATCTGCCCGTCTCCCCCGACGTCCATTGGTCTTGCCACTCTTGTAGCGTTTCTTGTTTAATTTTCGTTTTTGTCTCTTGGGAGGTCTCGCCTTTCTCCTTGGCGTCGTAGAGTTTTGCCCTCTCAAACGCTAGTAAGTCTATGGGTGCTGCTCCAGCTATGACCAACACGGCCGCTGCCGAGACCGTGCGGTATGCACAAGCAACTCTAAGAGCGCCTCGTCGCTGCACTGCTGCCATCTTACGCCGATAGGTCTTTTGCTTAAGGATGTCCGCCCATATTTCCGCTCCATAGAGCAGTATTGAGTGAACTGTTTCCAGGAGGACTCTCCTCTTTTTGGTTCGTGACCCTATTGTGTTGGCCATGATTCTTGACAGATTAGAAACCGTCTTGCTCGCTTTCTTGCATGCACTATCAAGGTGTTCGCGGAAGGATAGTCTTTCGTCTATCATCACTCCCAGATAGCGCAGTGCTCTTTTAGATGTCACTATTGTCCCGCCCATGTCAACGACAAAGGGTTTTGGGAACCACTTTTGTCGAGTCAAGACGACCATCTCTGTTTTCTGTTTAGCGAGTTTCAAATAGTGTTTCCCAAGCCAATTTTCGACAGCTCGGATGGTTTCTCGTACTAGTAGGTCTGCCTCCTCGGTACTGTCCACTACTATCGTTGCCGCTATGTCGTCTGCAAATCCCGTTAGTGCCACTTGTTTTGGCAACGGGATTTCTAGGAGCTCGTCATAGTCAACGTTCCAGAGATCGGGCCCCATAATTGAGTCTTGTGGCACACCAGCCAAGGCGTTTTTGATGTCTAGTGTAAGAACAAGACACGCCTTGCGAGCTTTGTGACTACCCGACCATGCTTTTCTTGCTGTCTCCATGACTGTCTTGATCGCTCCAATTGTTGATCTTCCTTTCCGGAAGCCGTGTTGGTTGTCGGCGAAGCTTCCCGCGCGTTCGATGTCATTTCGGAGCCTGCCCTGTATGAGCTTCTCGAGCAGCTTACCGGCAATGTCTAGCATACAGAGTGGTCTGAACGATGAAGGTGTAAGGGGTGTTCCTTTACCTTTGTCTAAAAGGACCAGTCTCTGCCGTTTCCAGGTCTTGGGGAATGTGCCGGTTGCCAGGCATGCATTGTAGGCATTCAGGAGTATTTCTGGAAATTCCAGAGCTACAGTCTTGATCACCGTCGCCGGGATGCCATCGGGGCCAGGTGTTTTCCCTGTCTTCAGGGTCTTTGCTGCGTCTTGAAGCTCCTTGGTTGTGAAAAATGATGTGCCATGTTCCATGCAATGTCTCTTCTCCCGCGGCGGGTGTTCTGGGAACAGCTCCGCGACGATACTGTTCATAAGAGCAGGTGGCTTCGGCGGTTCTGGTGAAGCCTTTCCGAGTCGTTTCACGACAATTTCGTAGGCTTTACCCTAGATGTCGTTGTCAAGGTCATTACAGATCTCTTTCCACAGCTTCGCTTTGTTTGCTTTGATAGCTCGGTTTAAGTTCTTCTTGGCCTGTTTATACTCGGCCGAATGAAAGTCCTGAGCTCAAATTGACCCGAAGAGCTGAAAAATGTTATAAGTGCAATTTTGAGCGCTTAAGTATGGAATTAGCGGGAAGTCGCAGGGATGGCTTTCAGGGTCAACCGTTTTCTTAATTTTTTTTTATTGTACAAATAATAAATTGGAAAATAAAAAAAATTAAGTTGCCTAAAAAAATTTTTTTAAATTTTGTTTCGGAAATCTTATATGCTGCGCAGAGGCGAAATAACTGCTAACGCTCTCACTACTTGCAGAACTGGATTTGTCGATTGATGAAATTGTAATTTTTCACAATTTTAACTTACTAAAGGACCTTCCCAATATTTGCCGCCAGCTCTTGGTCTATTTATTTTGTTACATATTGTTATTCTTTTTGTTATTAAAGTATTTATTATAATTTGCTAATTATTCATATTTTTTTTTTTTTTTCAGGTTGTCCTTTGTTAACAAGCAGCGGGCTGTCTAGTTTAATACAACTACGACATCTTCAAGAGTTAGAACTAACGAATTGTCCCGGTACCTCACGAGAACTTTTTGATTATCTACGAGAGCATTTACCAAAGTGTCTAGTAATTGAGTAAATGTAACAAATTAAGCAAACATAATTTTTTTCCCCGAATTATGATTATGAGTTATTAAAGTTGACAGAATAAAAAGGCGTATACGAACTAATATCAATTTTGAAAAAGTAATCAATAAAATTAATATAGCATAAAGTTTTTTGTTGAGTTATAAATAGTTTGAACAATGTTACGTATTTCGTTTAGTTATATTGCATTATATTGATTTTTTTCAAGACTTTGTATCAAATATATACGGGACAAGTACATGCTACGTATCTGTTATATTTATTTCTGCATTGAACTACAGCACATATAGGTTTTTCCACAAATATCGACATGTTGTTATGACTACCTGGGAAGAATATTCTTGACCTATGTACATATACGTAGATCTAATTTCATCTAATTTGACATTTCTGTTATCAATTTTAAGTTTCTTTTTCATTTTGTATCTAATTAAAAATATGTAAACATAGCATTCAGGGTATATGTTGTAATTAGAGAATTAGAGAATCATCGCATTTCAGGAAAATCAAAAATTGTTTTATTACAAATGTACTGCTCTTTGGGAATTAAATTCTTTCTAATTCTTGAGTAAAAAATTTAAAGCTTTACGAGAATGAAGATGAGATTACGATGAATACTTGAAATAAGATTAATGACAAGAAGTTACCATACCATTTTTCAAACCTTTCATCGGGTGTAAGCCTGTTGTTCAAAAAATTAAGTTCAGCTCGTGATCCAAGGGCTTGAGTTAGATTCTTATGTCAGTTTATTAGATTTCAAGAGCGGTTTACACTTTTTTTTTGTCTCATTCGCCATTAGACAAACGAAAGTATTTCTGTCACACTTGTACAGCAAATGGAATGTTCAAAAGCATATTGTGCAAGAATAAATGTAAATTTTCTAAAAAAGTCTTTCGCTCTTCTAAGAAGCTTCCCTGAATATGTCTGTGGTCATATTCGTACGTCTGTATGTATGTTTATGTGTCTATGTGTATAGCCGTATGTAAACTAATCATAACTTTTGAATGGCTTGACCGACTGAAATCAAACTAGTAGCGTTTTAAAGAGTTCCATCAAATTTAGATTTTCTGCGATTTTGAACCGGTTTAAACTGGTAAATACTGAGAAATCCTAATAAAACTAGAAAAAAACTTTTTCTATTGTAGTGTTACGTTCTCAAATTTTTGTAAATTATTTTAATATGCTTCTAAATTACTAACGACGGTTTTAAATTCAAATTGAAATCATTAATTCAGAGTTGACGAATGAAAATTGTGTTTGGACATCATTGGGTAATGTATTGACCCCCAGGGTGCCATCACCGATGAGGTTACTTTTACCTGGCTAATATTTCAAGGAGTCACCATTATGGGCACCATAAGTCAGCCCAGGTAATACCCCTTTTTCTAGCATCTTAGTTTTAGGGGGCTCCGAGTCACATCTGTCCAGATGTTCTTGGCCTGGTTTTCAGACGGTTGAGGATCGTGACCGGATGTGGGGCTCGGTGTGGATAGCTGTCTTTTATTAGGATTCGACTCCTGATGCACCGGGTTTGGCTTTGACGGTGTACCCGCTTGGACACTCACTCCAGGAGATGTTTGTGTGGTTTTCGCCGTCCTGTTCTGAGCTATCTTTGAGAATGCATTGAAATCCGCCAGTGCCAGGTTGTACGCCGTGTCGATTGACCTGGCTAATTTTTTAATTTCTCCGTGGACGTTGGTTCTGTCTTTGATGTATTCCAGCAGCTCGACGATTTTTGACCCGAGTCTCTCTATTGGGGTTTGGCGGCAGTTGCTGGAAGGTGCCGAGTTTACTCGGTTTACTCGGAAGGCTTTTCTGTCTCCTGTACTTGTTAGGGTGCTAATTGCACTCTGTTCTATGTCCATGAGGACTTCTTTTTCCATCACTTGGCTGTTGTTGCTGTTTTTAATTTGATTCGCCATAAAGTTATACAATACTCCAGAACAAAAGGTCGTCTCCGAACGCGATGCCTCAGAGAGTGGAGGGGTGGTCACTCTTGCAGCTACCTCCATTACTGCAAGAGCTTGTGGCTATTAGAGCGGGAAAAAGCATCCACTCCGGCCTTACACGCTCTTCCTTCATCGGCTTCCTCTTGCTCCCGTGGGTGCGGCACGTAGATGCCGGGAGTTACCACGTACGCTGCGCTTCATGGATCATACAGCACATCTCTTTCGAGCAGCGTCACCATGTCCGCTTGCGTACATGACCCTTGGTCAGATTTTGTGACAGACCCTTCGCTTTTTAAAGAGGAGTTTTTGTTTTTTACCGCGAGAGCTATTTTATTCCACTCTTACCCTCTGCTCCGAAGAACAGCGAGCTTTCTCCGACCCACACGGATACACGGACGGTGGCTGTTACTCTTCAGCTCCGATGCCTGATTTAGTCCGCGAGAGCTATTTCATTTCACTCAAGTCCGCCGATCTTACGACCGGTTAGAACCTCCCCTATCCGCCACCTGGGGACGTGCCCGGTAGGAGTTTGGCTTCTCCCTCGGGGTGTGTGTGTGTGTGTGTGTGTGTGTGTGTGTGTGCGCGCGCGCGCGCGCAACCCTTTAATAACTTTTGAACGACTTGACCGATTCGATCGCGATTGACGCCATTCAAAAAAGGTTGACCAAACTTAGATTTTCTGAAAATTTGAACCGGTTTGGACCAGTAGATTTTGAGAAATTACAAAAAAACTACAAAAAAAAAATTTTTTAAAAGTGGTTTTCTTGGAATAACTCTTAAACAGCTTTACCGATCAATTCCAAAAACTAATCAGCCCTTAACATCAAAAAACCTTGTCGAAGGCTGCTAGTCCGGTCAAAATCGGTTGATTCGTTCGTGAGTTATCGTGAACGAAAGAAAACCGAAAAAAGTGTTTTTTCGGAATTACTCTGAAATTTTCGGTTTGATCAATTAAAATCTGAAAATCACTTATGGTGATGATAAAACTGCGTCGAATGCCGCGAACCGCGTGAAAATCGGTTGATCCATTCAAAAGTTATTGCGATTTGAAAAACCCAAAAATAGTGTTCAACGAAACTTCTATCAGACTTTTGAGCTGGGAGAGCTTAAATGCATCAAAATATTATCTCTCCGAACTCAGTGAGCTCAAAATATCACATAAATTATATTTTAAGCTCAAAAATCTCAAAAATATCATAAGTACAATCTTAAGCGCTCAGGTATGGAATTAGCGGGAAGTTGCAGGGATGGCCTTTAGGGTGAACCGTTTTCTTAATTTTTTTTGAAGGAATCGGCGATTGATTCAACAGTCGCAATGCATCGTTTATAACGGGTAATTGAGTTTCAGCGCTAACTTGGGATGCCGAGCTTGATTGTGAATTTTTGGGTTCGCTATTAAACGACAAGAAACCTTAAAAAAACAATGAAACATGTAGTTGCTAGGAATGTATTTCAGTAATGTATGAATATCTTTAAAAAACTTACGGAATGATAAAGAAAACGGAAGATCCGTGGCAGTTGTGTTACTATCACTGTCAGCACCATCATTGTTCTCATTGTTGTCACTAGAATCATCTTTATGGTCACTTGCATCAACATTAGGATCATCACTAGTATTTGTTTATTCCTTTACTGATTTTGAAGCTTCTTTTCGACACGAACTGCATAACGAATAATTTCCACCTAATCCTATTTCATAATGTCAGTTTCTGGACGTAAACCCATTTTTCTTAAATGTGATTCCAACTTAAATGGATTATAACATCGTTCGAATTGCTTTATTGATGCCATTATGTCTTCATAAAAATCTTCCAATCAATTTAGATTAATAGAAGAAAACAATGAGCTTTTCAAATAACACCAAATCAAAATAGTCTTCATAAACTATAATAATTATTTATTTATTTAGCAAATGTAATATCAACAATCTTTCACTAGACACTTGATCGCACAAAAGATTAACAGAAATTTACAGGTTATGTATTAGACGGTATGAAAAAACCGTATTCATAAATCGATACACACTACCATATAGTTTCTAGTACACTGACTATAGGAGAGTCTATAATTGTCGTCCCCTGATTTATCGACCTTACTAATAGGTTAAAATTTGAATCTTGGTGATTATATTCGTAAATTAAATCTATAAATTGAGAATTATATCATAAAATCGTTTAATTATATTTACTTTATGATAGAAATGAAGTTTTGTTATTAAGAATGGACTTAAATTTGCAAGGTAACGGCTTAAATCAGCTGTTTACCTCTTTCCGATGATGAAAAAGTTTCAAACCAATTTTCACTAATATTTAGCTATTAATTGTAAATTAGACATCTTATCAAAAAAGTTTTATACTTTATAAATTTCGATCAATCGATAACATTAAAAAAATACATCCCCTAAATTTTATCAATATTATAGAAAATAATCGTTTGTCACTGGTTTTGAAAATGACTAGTGTAAATTATAAAACTTAACATTAAATATTTATTTTACCGGATCTGATTGTTGAAAAGAAATTATAAATCACTCAGTATTGGTTTTCTCGTTTATTATATAAAATATCACAGTTTAAAATTAGTGAACACTTTGATTCTTAATAACTATTAAAAATTTAACTTCTTAATTTATTTGAACTATTTAATTAAGTAATATGAGAATTATTAGTAACTAAAGCATGTGAAAATACTTAAATTATAATTATAAAGACGAGTTATCAATATATTGGCACCATACACAACTATCAATTTAAGTTTTGTAAGAGCGTTGAGTTAATCAATTAAACGACATTTGATTATTAGATACAATCAAATCAGTTGCATAAATTTGTTGAGTTATTATTTTATCACAATAAATATTATTAATGACAGGACAATAATTATTACCAGCGATGATACGAGTGAAGAGCACGGTTGAGAGTATGAACGATAACTGAACTGCATCAGCATTCACAAGAGCACAAAGGAAGCTAGCGATTATAAGATTAATTGCATACCTGGTGATTGGTGACATCACCTCATTCAGGTATGACAAAAACTTGTACAAATGATAAATTTTATATTAATGAGTCACACATATTTTATATTATTAATCCGAAATATTATTTAATCTAGTGTGAATGCTGATTGTACATGAAAATTGTTAACGTAATATTACAAATGATCCCGAGATTCCGGCATAAACAATCGAGAGGTTACAATTTAAATTGTATTATTGATGAGAGTATCAATAGATAATTATTGTTAGATAATAAATTGGTACCTGTATTTCCAATGATGAAATTGACTTGAAGATGTGTTGAATTGCACAAAGATGCATTGAGTAGGCTGTATTTATTGAGCACGTGAAGCTGGCTACCGCGTGTAGAATAGTTAAGTCGGTTGGCGCGTAACCGTCTATATGCCTCGGGGAGTTGACTATCAGGGTGCGCGTCAGTCGCGGCACCACTGATGCAGTAGAGTGCGGATTTACCAAGTGTTCTGGCGCTAATATTTGGTATTTACGCAACAACTAGCAAATTACGTCAGTATTATGTCCAATCAACTCTTATAATTTAGATGAAAAATATGAAAATATATCATGTAAGCAAACTATTCGTCACGTGATTGGTCAAATTTATCATAAGCATGAAAATATATGCAAACGCTACAATAAGGCGCGCGCTTGCGCGCGCAAATTTGAATTCTAGTTGTGACTAATTATTGATGTTAACTAATTACTCTTAAATGGCATCGGTATAATGTACGACTGTGACTTGTTACTGATGTAAACACATGATGTTAATCTTACATCAAGATTACGTATAACCGTGACTTATCACTGGTGTAAACGCATGATGTTAAACTTACGTCGTTATGACACACAATGATGGCATTAATGTTACGTAATTTTGTAGTTTATATATCATGTCAGATGTACCCAATATCTAAGTCTTTTCTGTGAGATCACAGAGAAGTAATAGACTTACATCAGTATGATGTCAAAATTATATCACAAATTTTTGTATCACAATTGGATCACATGATAGGTCAATTTTACGTCATATTTACGAAAAATATTGTGACATTCCTATGACTTATAAATGACGTCATATTACAGTCATGTGTTCACTGGGTAGCAATCTAATAAACTAACTAATAATGGGTAAAAATTACAGGTTAAACATCGTTTAGTGGAAAGTATGGGTAGTGCAACAGCTGATGCTCTTGGATTATCCAGAGCTATTCTGTGTAATGATGCTCTTGTTCAAAAACTTATTACTTTACAGCGTACTGAAAGTTTATATAAAGATCTAGTAGCTAATGCTAAATCAATGCTACATGCGTTTTTTGATCTGATACAAATTCACAAAGGTATTCGTAAAATTCCAATACTTTACTTAAAAATTATATTGAATTTGATGCATTCTAGCTTATATGGACAGAATCAGAAAGACGGATAAACCTGCGAGCCAGTTTGATAGAATTTATCGCTATATATTAATACCGTTATTTTTTAGAACATTTTAATATTGTGAGAATAATATTTGATCATGATCATTTCTGCGTGTGCCCTTTGCTATAATTTTTAACTTCCCGCTAAGAAAATTGAAAATTTTCAAAAATCGGGAAGTTATTGATTTTAACCCGTTTTAAAAAAATCGAGTTTTCATCAGATCTAGACGTTTTGAGGTCCTAAGAAGCTTCCCTGACTATTCCCGCGAGTGTGTGTGTGTGTGTGTGTGTGTGTGTGTGTGTGTGTGTGTGTGTGTGTGTGTGTGTGTGTGTGTGTGTGTGTGTGTGTGTGTGTGTGTGTGTGATATTCTTGACGAAATATTTGGATACAAGGATTTTTTCAACATTACTCCGACATTTTTTGGAATAACTTTCAAACAGCTCGACCGATCGATTCCAAAAACTATTCAACTCTTAACATCAAAAAATCACGTCGATCGCCGTCGGTCCGGTCAAAATCGGTTCATTTATTCGTGAGTTATCGTTGATGAAAGAAAACCGAAAAAAGTGTTTTTTCAGAATTACTCCGAAATTCTTAGTTCGATTAAACTAAACTTAAAGATTCTTTATAGAGCTTAAAAAATTGCGCCGAATGCTGCCAATCGCGTAAAAATCAATTTATTTATTTAAAAGTTACTGCAGTTTAAAAATTTGAAAAATTGTGTTTTATCGAAGTTCTATCAGACTTTTGAGCTCGGAGAGCTCAAAAACATCATTAATGAAGTTTTAAGTACCTGATATGAAATTAGCGGGACGTTGCATGGATGGCCTTCAGGGTCTACCGTTTTTCTAATTTTTTTCAACTCTTTCTTTAATAGATCAATTGTAGATATCTCGCTTTAAAATAGGCATACGATATAAATTTTAATCTAAAAATTATGATGAGCCAGAAAATGATTGCGTGAACTGACCGACTTCCAACCATCAAATAGATGGATAGATAGATAGAAAAATTTATTTGGCCATGGAGTCGAAGCTCCTTGCGGCCATCCTTTATATACATATAATTACATTGTTGTATAGTATAATTATAGTTTCAACATCATTTTGATTATTAATTACCATTGAATAATATATATACATATAACATAAGTATTTTAAATTTTTAATATAATATAATATAATGCTTGATGAATAATAATATCTGCTCTAATCTTACATTTAAATTAATTTCAACCTTATTTACCATGACTGTTATTAATTATTGTTTTGGATCCTAATAAAATGTCTATAGCAAGCTTCTCTGAATTCACCAAAAGATGGTAAATTAGTACAACTAGGTGATAGCAAATTCCAAACCCGTATAGCCGATATAATAAATGATTTCTCGTATTTAACTAGTCGGCTTACAGGCAATTTCAGATAATCCTGTCTTATATCACCTCTTCGTAGCCTTGGCGCCAAGAAAACTATGTTGTTACCAAACAATTGTACCTGGCCAAGATAGATTGCCTTGTACATGATACACGCCATGAAAAACTCCCGGCGAACACTTAACATAAGCAACCCAAGACTACGATAATAAGGTGTGATATACTCAAATCTACTGACTTTATAAATAAAACGGACACATGCGTTAATTTTTCTTTGAAGTTTTAACTGTAGTCTATTAGTAATAGCTGTGTACATTACCGCACAATAATCAAACAACGGAAAAATTAGAGTAGTAATAAGTTTTGTTTTAATTGCAGTATTAAAGATCTTATCATGCATTTTTAACTGTGCTAGAATACGCATACTTCGTTTACAAACATCTATCACTTGTTTCTCCCACGACAGTGTATTGTCTAAAATTACTCCCAAGTATTTTACCGTCGTTGAATAATGAAGGCTAACACTATTAGTAGAAGATCCGAATCTAAATCGACCTTCACCGAGTTGATAATTGAATCAAACTTATTTTATCATAAATTTCGTATATTAGAGAATATATAAAAAATGGGTTGACAGCAAAAATCCTGGACAGAATATTTTTAATTAATTTTTGAAAAATGATTTTTTATAAAATGTTGCATGATGATGATAATAATAAAATTTTATACTGGACTGAAAGTATGAAACACATAGAATGTGCAGTCGTAGGGTTGACTATTATTTACCTGGACGAACTACTGGGTTGACAGGTGTAAACAGGTATGTCAATACTAGTTACTTTCACTGGACTTGATAATAGAAAAAAATTTATATCAGCATAAGCGCTGTTTAATTCTGAACACAATGATATAGGGTTGACTGCAAAAAACTTGGTCCTAATAGGGGTTGTCAAATTTTAAAGAGAGGCTGACTAAGTTCAGTCGTCGGTAACTGACCGGGAGACACATTACATCGGTCACTTTCCCGCAGTGCAGCTCGACATCCTCGAGACACTAACTTACAAACACACTCACACAATAGTCCTCAATACTACACATTATTGTACTCACACAACATAAACTCACAATATTACTCAAGTATGCAACTACTGGAACGCTACATCAAAATGTAACGTTACAAAGCATAAATTACTGATCAGTCTCATTTATAATTTTTAACTTCCCGCTAAGAAAATCGAAGATTTTCAAAAATCGGGAAGTTATTGTTTTCACCCCGTTTTGCAAAAATCGAGTTTTCATCAGAAATTATATTTTTGAGCTCGAAGAGCTCAAAAACGTTGTATTGGGTGGAATTTTAAACGCAAAAGCATGGAATTAGCGGGAAGTTACAGGGATGGCCTTTAGGGTCAACCGTTTTCCAGATTTTTTTTCTTGCTCTTCCCTCGAAATTTTTTCTTCAAAAAAATTTTAACAAATAATATGAATCATTCGAGTACATTTTGGAGAATTTTAAAAATAAACTTAAAATGAAAATTTAGTCGAATCACATTTAAAAAGCTGTATCAATCAATACCAAAATCCAATCTGCAATATTCTTGAAAAAAACCGATTGCACCGATTCCCACGTTCTTGGCGGCGATCGACGCGGTTTTTAAGGCCCCATGAAGAACTTTTAAGTTCGAATTGATCGATCTAGGAATTTCGAAGTAATTCCGAAAAAACACTTTTTTTGAGTTTTTTTCGACAACGATAACTCACGAACGAATCAACCGATTTTGACCGGACCGGCAGCGGTCGACGTGGTTTTTCAAGGTTAAAAGCTGATTAGATTTTGGAATTGATCGGTAGAGCCGTTAAAAAGTTATCTCAAAAAAACCACATTTAAAAAATTATTTTTTCTTATTTTTTCATGGTTTTTTTAAGATTTCTTGAAATCTAATGGTTCGAATCGGCTGAAATTTTTAGGAAATCTAAGTTTGATGAAATTCTTTGGAACCCCGTTCAGTTCATTCGAATGCTACCAACACACACACACACACACACACACACACACACACACACACACACACACACACACACACACACACACACACACACACACACACACACACACACACACACACACACACACACACACACACACACACACACACACACACACACACACACACACACACACACACACACACACACACACACACACACACACACACACACACACACACACACACACACACACACACACACACACACACACACACACACACACACACACACACACACACACACACACACACACACACACACACACACACACACACACACACACACACACACACACACACACACACACACACACACACACACACACACACACACACACACACACACACACACACACACACACACACACACACACACACACACACACACACACACACACACACACACACACACACACACACACACACACACACACACACACACACACACACACACACACACACACACACACACACACACACACACACACACACACACACACACACAGGTTTACACACACACACACACACACACACACACACACACACACACACACACACACACACACACACACACACACACACACACACACACACACACACACACACACACACACACACACACACACACACACACACACACACACACACACACACACACACACACACACATACAGACACAGTGACACCCTCTCAGGAATAGTCAGGGAAGCTTCCTAGGACCTCAAAACGTCGAGATCTGATGAAAACTCGATTTTTTCAAAACGGGGTAAAACCAATAACTTCCCGATTTTTTGAAAATCATTGATTTTCTTAGCGGGAAGTTAAAAATTAGGAAAATGATTGACCCTAAAGGTTATCCCTGCAACTTCCCGCTAATTCCATACTTAAACGCTTGAAATTGCACTTATGATGTTTTTGAGCTTTTCCAGCTCAAAAATGTAATAAATGTGTACTTTAAGCTCTCCGAGTTCAAAGAGACAGCTTTCCTATGCTTTTGAGCTCTTCGAGCGTTTAAGTCCGATAGAAGTTTCATGGGACACTATATTCTGAATTTTGAAACCGCAATAACTTTTGAATGAATGAACCGATTTTGTCGCGGTTGGCAGCATTCGACGCAGTTTTTTAAGCTTCATAAAGAATTTTAAATGAACAAGAAATTTCAGAGTAATTTCGAAAAAACACTTTTTTCAGTTTTCTTACCTGCACGATAACTCATGAACGAATCAATCGATTTTGACCGGACTGACGGCGATCGACGTTGTTTCTTAAGGTTAAGAGCTGATTAGTTTTTGAAATCGATCGGTAGAGCCGTTCAAAAGCTATTCCAAAAAAACTACATTTAAAAAAAATTTTTTTATGGTTTTTTTCAGATTTTTTAAAATCTACCAGTCCGAATCGGTCCAAATCGTAGAAAAAATTTAAGTTTGGCTGAGTCCTTCTGAATGGCACCAACAACGATGAAATCAGTCAAACCGTTCAAAAGTTATAGGAGGTTTACACACACACACACACACACACACACACACACACACACGTACAGAGGATGGATACCTCAGTGTCGGCGAGGGAAGGCGTGCAAACGGGCCTGAACTCGTCGCTACCAGGCGACCGTAACGACAGCGGGGTGGGCCCTATGGCTCTTCCTTCTGGAAATGCTGCAGGGAGTACGAAAACAGCCCAGATGGAGAACGGACAGCTGAACAACGGTCCTTCAAAAAGTGGAGGACCTTTTGCTCCTGTCACAAGCCAAACCTACCGAGGAAGAATTAACTCTGTACCGACCGTCACCGGCCAACAGTCGCTAATGGAGAGGCTCTGTAGCAAGATTGAAGAGTTCGTCGATTTTATAAAAGACAAGAAGAATCTCCATCACGAGATCAGGAAATTGGTTACATTCATTATACAGCATCTAGGTTTACCAACAAATCACTAGGCATACCGGCGTCAAGGGCCAAAATATCTCCGTGGATGACCACAAAACCACAGCCACTTTTGGTCACTCCTGAGAAACCACGACAGCAAGGAAAGGAGAACAACAAGAAGAGGCTGTTGTCCACGCCCAGCCCTTCCTCAGTAATTGACAAGCCAGCACAGAAAAAGACAGCCCGGGATGATACCTGGACTAAAGTGACTCGGCAAAAGAAAAAACAGAAAACAGAACAGGAGCCAGCGGCACAATCTACTGAAGCCCAAAACCAGCCAAGTAAAGCCTTTGCTGGTTTTAAGGGTAGCTCTAAGAAACCGAGGGAGAAGAAGACAAGAACAAAAGCTGTGCTTGTCCAACTAGCTGAAGGGCGAACGTACGCTGATCTCATCAAGAAAATCAAGGCCAAGGGTAACCCATCAGAGACTGGAGTAGACATAAAGTCTATCAAACAAACGAAGCGCGGGAGCGTTCTTCTAAAAATGGGTCGCAAGGCTGAAGACACTGCTGCTTTTACGGTTGCGATAAAAACAACAACCGCTAACATCGGTACGGTCAGAACGCTCACACCAAAAACGACGATCGAGATCCTTGACTTGGATGGAGTCTCTACCGTGAGTGACTTCCGTGAAGCACTCAAACGTGATTTCACTGACAGCCTGGTGATGAAACGGGTGAATTTGACAAAATCTACACCACGAGGCAATCGAGCAGCCTTCTGCGAGATAGACGAGGACAGCGCGATTAAGACCCTTGACAAGGCCCGTATAAAGATTGGCTGGGTTAACTGCTGTATACGCCCAGTTGCAAAAGTAACCCGCTGCTTTAAATGTCTTGGTTTTGGACACCAAACACGGCAGTGGGCGGGACCAGACAGAAGCAGGCGGAGAAAACATGCTCAGGACGGTTTATGTCATATTTCTGGCACCGGAGCTTGCAAGGCATTCCGCATAGCACTTGACGAAGCCACGAGAAGGCAGAAATTACACGCATACTGCAAGGCAACTTGGTGGGCTTCGACGCAAAACCTGCTGCGTCAGCGCGTCTTTGAAAATAAAATCATCTGTCTTATCTGCGAGCAATATCTAAACATCGAAGGAAAAACATGGTTCGCAGATAAGTTCGGCACAGCAGCGATCTGGATGGCAAACTCAAAAAAGGTCACTGTCGACAACGGAAGCGAAGCAGGCTTCGTCTGGATTGAGACTCCCACGACCTACTTGATGAGTGTCTACCTTTCATCCAACGAAGGGATTAGTGTGTTTCGCCAAAAGTTGGCAAACATAGAGGACACAATCGGCAAGCTCGAAGGCGGTGTCATCGTAGCTGGTGATTTCAACGCCAAATCGGCTGAATAAGGTGCTGACTTCTCTGAACAATCGAACTACTACAACCTTTAGAAGACCGGGGTACAAAGAATCCATCCTAAACATTTCGCTGGCAACCCCAGGGATAGCCAACATGAAGACTGGACTGTATCCGAAAAATACAGTGGCAGTGATCACCGGTATGTGACATTCAGAGTTGGAATGGCACTTGCTCCGGCTCCACAACGAGTTCTTCAACAGCGGAAGTGGAACGCCAAGAGGCTTGATCCAGAAGCATTGCGAGCGTCACTTGCGCGGAGCTGGTCTACCCTACAGAACAATCCGACTCCGGATACCTGCAACGAGACGGAAAAGGCAGTGCTAAATGCGATGAAGGAGATTACTGCCGCATGTGACGCATCTATGCCGCGGCTGAAATATCGGAATTTCCACAGGCCGACGTACTGGTGGTCAACAGATAGCAAAACTTCGCAAAAGATGTCATGAGCTACTTCGCTGCGCCACGAGAGCTGCGAAACGCTCCCCGAACTAGAATTGATATTAGGAAGAGTATAAGCAGGCCAAAAAGACGCTAAACCGAGCCATCAAAGCAAATAATGCGAGGTTGTGGGCTAAAGTCTACCAAATTGTCGTCAAACGACTTGGAAAGGTTTTACCAGAAGCGCTGAAGTCTCCTTATTTAATGGACAGCATTGTGGCGAAGCTTTTCCCCAAACACCCGCCGTGGGAGAAAAAACACTACGCTCAAAACTATGAAGTAACACCCTTTATACCTTGACGAAAGAAAGTTAATAGTGGAAACTAGTAAAGGCCTACTAAAGCAAAAGATCTACCGGCGAACGATAGCGGCAGTGCAGCGGCTAGACGCTCTCAGGGTTGCCTGCGCCTACCGAACGGTTTCCAAGGCGGCTATATTGGTCATTGCGGGAGCCGCGCCCATCGACCTACTAGACCTACGGACTTCTTCCTGACCTAGCTATTAACGGGACATGGGCAGTTAAATGCCTATCTTTTCAAGATAGCTTTGCACAGCACGCCAACGTGCAAATACTGCCCAGACAAAATTGGGAGCTTGGTAACCTGCATGATCAAAAAAGAAGGAAACTGGTTAGCTGTTGCAGCCTACGCGCAGCGTCTTTTAAAAGAAAAAACCACAGAAAGGCCCGAGTAACCAGTAGAAACCAGAAGCAAGCGTCGTGAGACGCAACATGGACTTAATTAAAGTAATGCTAACGCACTTCCGATCCAGTCATCCCCGTAACATCTATGGGGAAAGGAGTGAGGAGGATGTTTAGCCGGTATTGTTGCAAAATAATATTGACTTCGACATACACAGGCAAACACGTAGTCCTGGCATACCTAAGTGTATTTTACTTCGTCTATAGAAGAAAAAAAAATAGAAAAAAAAAAGACCATTCGGCAGCCGAAATGGAAGTAGATTTCATTTTAATAATACCAATAATAATAATTTCTTATTAATCAAAAAATAAAATCGCAATTATATTTTAAGTATCATCTATATTGTAATCATGACAATCGAAGTTTAAACAGTTATTACATTACATTCCGCCTCGAGGGAAAAAAATACGTAAGGTCAAAGCCTCAATAGATGCTTAGATACCAGTACATGATCACTCCATGTATTCATTTTTATTTATTTATTCAAAAATTTAGACCCTGAAGCCGAAGCTCCCTGAGGGCCTTACATCAATTATACAAATAATCCTAGCATTCATCCAATCCACAAGGCGCGAAGACATTTAACATTAATAAAGATTATTTAAAAATGATAATAACAATTATAATTATATTGTGAAATAAAATAGAATATAGAATATAGAATATGTGTCGTTGACTCAAAGCAAACAATTAAAGAGTTCTGTGTGATTCATTAATTAATTAATTAAATAAAAATATTGTTTATATATCGTCTCTAGATAAGAAGAATGCATAACATTTTGATCTGAATTCACTGTAATCAGTGATTTGCACAATCTCCTCCGGTAACTGATTCCAAACTCTAACTGCCGTGACCAAGAATGATTTATCATATGTTACTGTCCTAGCATATGGTAAGCTAAGCACATCTGTCTGTCTATCTGATCGCACCCGAACTGATGTTAATACGTTGAAGCCGTGCATCAATATTCCATCGTAATGTAACCGCAGCATCTTAAAGACTGTGCAAGCAATCAAAAAGTCACGTCGGCCTGACAATGTCAGCCAGCCAAGTGATCTTCTGCTAGGAGTGAAATGATCATGCCTAGCTAGCCGAAATATAAACCTGATGCAGGCGTTAAGCTTCCTTTGTAACTTTTTCTGCAAAGTACCAGACATGTCCGTGTAAGCAGCTGTACAGTAGTCGAACATCGGAAGAATTAATGCTGCCACTAATCTTCTGCGTATCTGATAGTTGAACAGTTCATTAGCCGAAGCTCCCTGAGGGCCTTACATCAATTATACAAATAATCCTAGCATTCATCCAATCCACAAGGCGCGAAGACATTTAACATTAATAAAGATTATTTAAAAATGATAATAACAATTATAATTATATTGTGAAATAAAATAGAATATAGAATATAGAATATGTGTCGTTGACTCAAAGCAAACAATTAAAGAGTTCTGTGTGATTCATTAATTAATTAATTAAATAAAAATATTGTTTATATATCGTCTCTAGATAAGAAGAATGCATAACATTTTGATCTGAATTCACTGTAATCAGTGATTTGCACAATCTCCTCCGGTAACTGATTCCAAACTCTAACTGCCGTGATCAAGAATGATTTATCATATGTTACTGTCCTAGCATATGGTAAGCTAAGCACATCTGTCTGTCTATCTGATCGCACCCGAACTGATGTTAATACGTTGAAGCCGTGCATCAATATTCCATCGTAATGTAACCGCAGCATCTTAAAGACTGTGCAAGCAATCAAAAAGTCACGTCGGCCTGACAATGTCAGCCAGCCAAGTGATCTTCTGCTAGGAGTGAAATGATCATGCCTAGCTAGCCGAAATATAAACCTGATGCAGGCGTTAAGCTTCCTTTGTAACTTTTTCTGCAAAGTACCAGACATGTCCATGTAAGCAGCTGTACAGTAGTCGAACATCGGAAGAATTAATGCTGCCACTAATCTTCTGCGTATCTGATAATTGAACAATTCATTGTTCATTTTCAAACGTCCCAGACAACGCATCGAGCGATTACACACCATAATAACTTGATCATGCCTCGAAAGAATATTGTCCAAAATGACACCCAGATATTTAACATTGTTTGTGTAATCAATGACTACGTTATTAATCACAATCTTCCGCGCATTGATACAAGCATGATCATTTACATGTTGCGGACTTCCAAATGATTGCATTTGTTTTTGCGGCATTTAATCTTAAGAAATTATTTTCACACCACTCGACTATACGATTGACCTCAACATTTAATTTTAACCCTGCTTCATCCACATCAGACATTAGGCATGTAATGTATATGACCAAGTCGTCCGCATAAAACAGATGTTTGCACGCCATTTGCAGCCCTAGAGGTGTGATAAATAATGCAAATAAAAGCGGGCCAAGCACACTTCCTTGCGGGACGCCACTTACAGAACGCAGCCTAGAAGACAAACAATCTCCACCTCGAACAGCTTGTAATCTGTTAGTCAAATAGGAACGAAACCATGCAAGTACTTCTGGTAAAAAATTAAGATCTTTGAGCGATGACAACAACAATATATGATCGACACAGTCAAACGCCTTACTGAAGTCGAAGAAAACAGCAATAGTGACCTTACGGCCATCAATTGCTAGGCGAATGTCATCACATAGGCGTACAATCGCAGTTTGTGTATTCATACCTTCTTGGAAACCTGTCTGGAGTGGATCAAGTAAATTATTCAATCTGACATGGCGAACAATCTGATCATGCACACAGCGCTCCAAGACTTTTGACAAAGGGCACAAGAGAGAAATTGGTCGATAATTATCATAAGATTGAGGACATCTCACTTTCGGTATTGGCAACACAATTGATTTCTTCCATTGTTGTGGAAAATGGCTTGTCCTCAATGAAAAATTGAACAAATTAACAATCTCAGGTACGAGAAATTGCTGAAGTACTTTATAATATTTCATAGAGAGACCATCTGGACCAATCGCTGAAGTAGTTATCCTCTTCATATTACGCACAACATCTTCCTCTATTACTTCCCTGAAGTAGAACTGATTTGGAGTAGTACTAACATTATCGTATACATATTGACAATTAGCAACATTACGCCTGAGACTATCAACTGATACAAAATGGTCATTAAGTTCATCTAAATCAAGATCTGGAGAAATAAGCGCTTTCGATGAATCTTTTAATAGACCCAGTCTTCTAAAGTCATTCCAAATGGCTTTAGGACTCCTAGCGTATCTGAAGCGGCTTTGTAGATGGTTTTTCTTAGCTTCAATTATCTTTTTCTTAACCAAACGACGTACATTGCAGTATTCCGTGTAAGCAAAACCAGATCTACGGAAAATTCTGTATAGTCTATCCCTACGACGTTGCAAATCACGAATCTCATCAGTTATCCAAGGAGCAGGACGGCGAGATACCTTAACCACTCGTTCCGGAGCAATAGAGTCAATAATGTTTAATACATTACTGTTTAAATGAGATACATTATCATCAGCTGAAGGATATTCACCATTGAACTCCAGCAAAAAATCATTAAGCCTTTCAAAAATAGACTCATTACTTAAGAGATTCCAATTACGGCAGCGAAATGTTATCAGAGAATGCTTTGGTACACTGTAATTTAATGTAACACTAATAATATCGTGTCCGGAAAGAAAAGGCACATCAGATTGAAACGTTGAAACAATATTATTAATATTACTAACTATGCAGTGATCAATCCATGTATGAGACGTTGCCGTATGATGTGTGGCATTAAATGGAACAATATATAAATCATAAGATTTGCAGAAGTCTTTTAAGTGCGCAGATAAATACGAATTTGTTAACATATTTATATTCAAGTCACCTATAATTACAACATTTTTGTAAAACATAAAAAGTTCACTGAAGTCACTTTCAAAATCATTTAGTAATGCAGCATTTGGAGGTCGATATATTACCGATATTAAGATTTTATTACGCGATGAGGACCACACTTCTGCAATAATATACTCCGGAAAGCCATCCATCTGATTTGAAGAGCAGTAAATAACTCGCGACGATAATGTATTTCGTATAAACAACAGAACACCTCCTCCGTGACGCAGATTACGATCATTACGAAGCAAATAAAATTCTGGAAGCCAGACTTGTGCGTCTACAACACTTGATGAAAGCCACGATTCCGAAACAGCAATAATATCAAAATCCAGCGGTCGAAGATATTCACGAAATTCATCAATGTGAGGAACTAATGATTGCGCATTTAAATGACAAATTTTTAAATTAACTGAGGAACTGTAGTTATTAATACATTCCTGAGAGTCAACGACACGACGTTATTGGCTTAAACCCGGTATCTTTTTTAAATCCATTGAGGGTAGTAACTTAATTGGATCCGAGTCATCCTGTAATCTAACACATACTGAACCTGCCGAAATCCAGACATTTTTCTTATTTATCATCGGGAACTGCTTCACAATGTTCTGACGTAACTTGTAAAGAGCAGAAGGGTAACGTCTGTTAATATAAACTGGCAAATTACGAACACCTTGAATTACCAAATCTGCTGTAATGTCCCGATGTACTTTCTTCGCCTCAAAAAATTTATTAGTAATGATCGAGGACTGACACTTCACTAGAATATCCCGGGAATGTGAAGAATCATTTACAGCAACACCTATTTTCCTCTTCCCAAGTCGCTCCACAGACAAAATGGATTGGTTATCAAGCCCCTGTAGCTCTAAGCATCTACTTAAATTCATCACAATACCACTCAAGTTCTCAGTAGGTAGCTCAGGGATTCCCGAAATAATAAGATGATCAGAAAGCTGTTTTGTCTCCAAAGTTAATTGTCGCATTTCAATATCTTGCAACTGCTTGACAGTCTCTACATTTGAACGAACATCTGAAGAAGCATCTTCAACTGCAGCAACACGTTTATCCAGGCTCTCATAATCCTTACGTAGAGTTTTGCAGATCTCATTAAGATCATCTAACTTTTCAATAACACCATTAACTTTTTTGCTAATATCCTGAATTAACCCAAGTTTTTCATTAATCTGCTCTAACACATCAGATTGTGGTGGAGATTGCACCTGAGACTGTACAGCAGGACAAATCGGACACTTATCAGCTACAAACTCCGCGACATCAGATCTTGAATGCAAAGCACATCTAACTTTGACACATGTCAAATGAAAGCAATGTTTACAAACAGCACTTGTAGCGGCAAAGTTATCGTCGGTAATTGAACGAATGCAAATACCACACCAATTAAGAGCTTTGTCCGGCATAGTAACGATGGCAATAGCAGAACTCCAAAACAAAATAACTATCTGGCCAACACACTATAGCTAATGCTGAAAACACTTGTTACAAAATTTAACTTTCAAAATAAGTCCGTAAATAATAAAGTACCGAAACGATAAATAGCACAACTTGAAACAAAAAATTATTAACTAGATATGATATAAAAATAAAAATTAATGAGCTGAAATTAATCACAAAGTTAATAAAGTTATACGGAGCGATAAACAACACAACCACTTAGTATAACAGCGCCTTCTACCTTTGTATATTTATATATGAATATAGATATATGAATACATGGAGTGATCATATACTGGTACAAGCATCTATTGGTTTGGTAAAACGAGTGCAACAGCAAATTTCATATTTAGCATAGCGGAATAGGCCATAATTTTGAGACTATAGATAAAATATGGTACTCAAATTGAAGCTTATTTCAAGGGCTTTCAGATAAAATTTACAAAAATTCGATAAGTTATCCCATTCAAAAGTTATTCGATTAAGAAAGTGAAGAAATATAAATTTTTATGATATATAAACTTTTGAAACATATGTATTTTCTGACTCAGCTCGTCGAGTTAGGTCGGAAAATAGCACAATTTTTTTACAGTTCCGTCATGAGGACCAATGCAATAGTTAGATTTCTATGAAATCTACGTAAAAAATTAGGAAAACGGTTGACCCTGAAAACCATCCCTGCAACTTCCCGCTACTTTCGTAATTAAGCGCTCGAAATTGCACTTATTATGTTTTTAAGCTCTTCGAGCTCAAAAGTTTGATAAGAGTTTAATAAATCACTATTTTTTTGATTTTCAAACCGCAGTTTTTTAAATTCTATGATACACTTTCAAACACGAATTGATTAGACCGGAAATTTCGGTGTAATCCGAAAAAAACACGTTTTGTCGATTTTTTTCGTCAACGATAACTCACGAACAAATCAACCGATTTCGACCGGCTTGGTGGCGATCGACGTGGTTTTTCGATGTTAAGAGCTGATTAGTTTTTGGAAACGATCGGTCAAGCTTTTTAAAAGTTATTAAAAAAAACCACATTTGAAAAAATTTTTTTTCGTAGTTTTTTTGAGAATTCTGAAAATCTACTGTTCCGAATCGGTCCAAGCCATATTCAAAATCTAAGTTTAGTCAAGCCCTTTCGATTGGCGTCAACCGCGATGGAATCGGTCAAGCTGTTCAAAAGTTATGAGAGGTTTACATACATCCACACACACACACACACACACAGCATCGCGGGAGTGGTCAGGGAAGGTTCCTAAAACATCAAAACGTCGAGATCTTATGAAAACTCGATTTTTGCAAAATGGGGTGAAAACAATAACTTTCCGATTTTTGAAAATCTTTGATTTTCTTAGAGGGAAGTTAAAAATCAATTTGGGAAATAACGGACACCCTAGTGTGCATGCGATTTTTTTTCTCGACGAAGGCAGGAAGCGGCAATTCCGTTTAGCGCAGTGGGCCGAAAGTTGACATTTTCTGCCGTCGAGCAAGAAGAACTCTTTCGTCGCGCTACTATTTTCTTTCGGTCCGCTGTTATAGATGGCACACGAGTAATCCCAGCGCGGCACAAAAGTTGAACTTTCTGCCGTGAAATCACAGCCGAAAACACGTACTTTCAATTGGCGTAGTAAGAAAAAATCGTTGCCTGCAACAATGTGGCAAAAAAAATTTTTTTCGATTATTCATAAAACATCCGGATATTGGAACACACGGCAAATTCCAAGTGCTGGCTCGATTTGTCGACAAACGAATTGCTGTAACTTTGTAACTATTTTAGATACAGTTTTCGACTTTTAAGTCGTTTATTACAGCATGCGTTTTTCTTTTTAATAAAATTTTAACCTAACGTTTATCGTCTTTACTCCTTTAAGTACACACATTTATTTATAAAAATCATATTTTCTATTTTTTCTAATGCTTACCTCATATAGACCAAAAATTTTATGACAATTATTACTCAATACTCTTTCGGGGCAAGATGGTTGAGCGGACTAAGTCATTATCCCGTTAGTTCGGTCGCACATCATGCCGTGAGGCGAGGGTTCGAACCCCGACGGTTGTTAGAATAGTTCCAACACCAACCGTCGGGGGTCGCTCCGGTAGCTGAACTGTACTGGCATGGGTTTTCTCTATGGTTTCCCCATCGCCACTATTCCAACAACCGATCGCAAGGGGTGAGGAATAAGGTAAATGCAGTACAGAAAGCACAAATCGGTTCACAGCCGCATGGAGAATAATGAAAGATATGTGCAAGAATTTGAAAGTGAGATCAGATGTTGATAATAAGAGTTGAAAGATTTTGTTGATAATATAAAAGCGGGGAGCATATGTTGATTATAGAGAGTTGAAAAAAAAGACTATATGTGGAGACGCTGAGACAATCATAAGTACAATTTTAACCGCTCAGGTATGGAATTAGCGGGAAGTTGCTGGGATGGCCTCTAGGGTGAACCGTTTTCCTAATTTTTGTTTGTAGTTTTTTTGCAATTTCTCAAAATCTACCGGTCCGAATCAGTTCAAATTTTCAGGAAATCTGAGTTTGGTTGAGCCCTTTCAAATGGCGCCAACCGCAATCAAATCGGTCAAGCTGATCGAAAGTTATAAAAGGGTCAATTACATACATATACACACACACACAACATACATACATACAGACATAGTGACAACATCGCGGGGGTAGTCAGGGAAGCTTCCTGTGACCTTCAAACGTCGAGATCTGATGAAAACTCGATTTTTGCAAAACGGGGTGAAAACAATAACTTCCCGATTTTTGAAAATCTTCGATTTTCTTAGCGGGAAGTTAAAAAAAAAAATTTACACACACACATACATACAGACATAATGACAACATCGCTGGGGTTATTAAGGAAGCTTCCGGTGGCCTTAAAACGTCGAGATCTGTTGAAAATTCAATTGTTGCAAAACGGGGTGAAAATAATAACTTCCTAATTTTTGAAAAACTTTGATTTTCTCAGCGGGAAGTTAAAAATCGATAAGTTTTAGGCGTATAATCTACATATTCTTTTTTATGAGGTAATGAAAATATTTTTTTTTTTTTCCAGTATTCGGAGATGCTTTTGTATCAATCGGAGTGCGAGAACCTCAACCTCGTGCCAGTGAAGCATTCAGAAAATTTGGAGAGCAACATAGGCAAATAGAAAAGTTCGGAAAATTAATGCTAAAGATGCTAAAACCAATTTTAAGTGATTTAGGGACTTATCTTCATAAAGTGATTCCAGATACCCGGTTAACAATCAGCAAATATGCTGATGCCAAATTTGAATATTTATCTTATTGTCTGAAAGTAAAAGAATTAGATGACGAAGAACAGAGTTACATCGCTCTTCAAGAACCATTATATCGTGTTGAAACAGGAAATTACGAGTATAGATTAGTTTTAAGATGCCGACAAGATGCTCGGTTGAAGTTTGCTAAACAAAGATCAGATGTTCTTGTAAAATTAGAGTTACTGGATAACAAACATGTTCAGGATATCGTGTGGCAATTTCAAAAATTTGCTTCTAGTCTATCAAGTTATTATTCAAAAACACAAAGTTTATTATCTACCACAAGTTTATTTCCGGTTGAAGTTGATCTTACACGGTCTGCATTCCATTATAAATTATCCGAACAAAAAATCGTTACTGAAGAAGACCTCTACAGCGATGCGGAATCAAGAAACGAAAATGATGAAAACAAGATAAATCCAATTCTAGGAATAGACACTGAATAATTTTTTTAACCATAATTTGGATAAACAACTTTTATTATTTTATATTTTTAGCCATTGTGCGCGTAACATCTTAAAAGTATTGATTGATAAACTATGAACAAAATAATATAGTTATGTGTTATAATTCTATTATAACAGTTAAAGTTTTAATTGATCTGCCACAGTATATTTATATATTCATATCTTATCAATTTTCAGAGATGTGAGCATTTATTAAAATATTTTTATTTAAGAGAGTCGTTATGCAAGATTTTAAACAGTTTATATAATATAAGAAATACATGTGTGCGTAAGAGTAGACGTGTGTGAACTTTTTTTAACTATTAAACGGATTGACCGATAGAAATGCGACTTGCAGAATTCAACCAGATTTTACTAAACTCCAGATTCTCTAAAAATGTAAACCGATTCTGTCATGTAGATGTTGAAGAACATAATGAAGATAAAAAAAATATTTTTTTTCTTAATCAACTATAGACTACTACTCTACTACTGATCAATTCCAATACTGACTCAGCCCTATTCTTAAAGTAATTTCAAATGCCGCTTTTTTTGTTTTTTTTTCTTTTTGAATTAATATATTAAGGTCGCTTCAACAGCTAGGTCTTTAGCAACCGCAAATACTGACAATAACATACATATTATTAATATAATACCAATATTTGAATCCATCCTAGTTATACGTATAAATATTAAATTGAATTCAATAGTTTAATAAATAATATTGTCGTTTTGAAGGTTTTTTTTATAAAATAACTTGTTTTTCTGGTCTGATCAATTTTTGAAAGTTAAGACCTCCAATAGCGAAGCGTGAGTAGTGCTTTACTCTCACTCTCTCAAGATCAAGCAATTATCTCGGCTTAAATTGCTTTTATCCGATCTTATTTGCACTTTGAGTATTGAATGAGTTGACAAATATCAACAATAACACCTATTTATGACAGTAGATACATTAAAAAACACTATTTTTTCTAGATAGTATAAAAAAAACCGTTTTGCGAAAATATTTTTGTGGACGTCGGGTTGTCTGAATGTGCGGATGATGTATGTGATCACGGGAACGCCCAAAAAACTTCGCTTCTTGAGTCTATTTTTTTTTCCATTCGCTTTAGTATCATTCTGAGTAATAGCCTATTGTACGCCTCATAAGCAAAGCGGATGAGGTTGTGCTCTACACTTGCCTTACAAAAATCAAGCGATTTCTTGAACTCAAATTGTCTCTATTTATTTTCTATTGCACTTGTAGAACAATATTCACACATAAATGTCATGAAAAAACACTAGTTTCAACACTTATGACATTTTGCTTTCTAAATAAATAAAAAAAATGATTGAAAAAATTATTCCTTGGACGTTCGGCTGTCAAACGTATGTATGGAAATATACAAGTTTACATTTCGCATCATTTTTATTAATCATTATTAAGTATCATCTTTTTTAATGATCAACTCATTTTATGAACGTTATCATTTTCAGTTTTAAAAATTTTTAGTTTACAAACGTTCCAGCTTACAAACGGCTATTTTCTAGTAAATTTCAAACCATACTTAGATTAATGTCAACGAGTGTGCATATATATTTGAGGTTCTAGGAAGCTTCCCTTAATGTTTCCGCGATAATGTCCGTATATGTCCGTATGTGTGTGTGTGTGTGTTTCTTTCATAGAGAAGCGAAAAAAATCTTTCAAAGACACCGCTATCATTGAAACATGATGGTCGGTAGTGCGGGATTTTTCCCCACTAAAAAAAACTCCTCTCTCCTTCCCCGTAGATAGTACGGAGGTGACTGGATCGGAACCACGTTAGCATTACTTCAACCCAGTCTATGTTGCGTCTCACGACGCCTACTCCTTGTTACTGGTCCCTTTCTGCGGTTTTTTCTTCTAGAAGGCGCTGCGTGTAAATCTATTCATCCATTCAAAAGTTATTGCAGTTTGAAAATTCAAAAAATCGTGTTCTATTAAGCTTCAAGCAAATTTTTGAGCTTGGAGGGCTATAAATGACACGAAAATTATTCTTTTGAGCTCGAAGAGCTCAAAAACGTAATATGTGCAATTTTGAGCATTCAATTATGGTATTAGCGGAAAGTTGCAGGGATGGCCTATAGGGTTGTTATGTCCGAAAAATATAATCTTAGAATTTGGTAGCTGGACTATCGGAGGTTCGGATAACAGATGAATTTCCCTAACAAAAGGATCGTTAGGTTTTTAATTTATGGGTCCGCGAAGGTGAAAACCCCGGAGAGGGCCCCTTGGAATAGACAACCGACCTCGGAAATAATAAAATAACCTCCACTTACTATTGCGAATCCTAATTCCAACGATGATTCGGCCTTTGATTGGACTTTATACCTTTGACTTCCGCTGCTTGGCTTCTCCCTTCCTCCTGCTGACTGGAGATTGAAGATTGAAGGTTGAAGGATGAAGGTTGGATAGCTTCTTAATTTATAAATGATGGAACACTTCGATTCGGGTTTTTAGTTTGTATATTATGTTGAAAAACAAAATTAAGTTAAAGTAATTAATAAGTATTTTTCTGTATTTAATTTATAATTAACTGATAATTAGTTATAATATAATGATTAAGGATCTATAAAAATAATATTATTGAACGATAATGCTTTTTCTTTGAGACATATAAGTAATTAAGCTGATTTATAATTTTATTAAGAAATTCGATTGTAGATTAATAGAAATAATATTTAATTTGTTATTAATTAGTCAAACTCAAACATTAATCCAAACGTGTATATATTTTATAAAGGGTCTATTAAATTATTAAAATAGTTAAATAAACATAATGTCTGTATTGCCAAAAGTATATATTTATGAAGTTCTATAGGCTGAAATAAATACATATAGATATATAGAAAATATATGTTAGTGTATAAGGATCATTTATATGTAGTAGAAAATATGTGTACTTATGTATTTCTTAGAGTGGATGTATGTATGGGAGTTATGGTGGAAGAAGAACGGAGTTTGGAGCTCATCGGAAAAACTATGTAACGACACTTCTCGTCGAGAACCTAGATCATTAAGTTCACGTCATTGTAAACCTAAATTTTATATTTTGAAGCCATCTAATATTTTGTCAACCTGAATAATAAATTAAAACCAACTAAATAATTTTGATTAAAATTTAATAACATCTAAATAAAAGATTTTTACATTTAAAAATATTCCTTTCCCGCGCTGAAACCGAGTATTTTAATACTCCCGGGCGAAAGAACTACAGTAAGTAAAACTTTCAATAAATAAAAATCAGATCCACTAGATGGAAGCATAACAAAGCATCCATAAAAATCACTATAGGTTAACTTTCAGTCAGTAAACCGCTACTTGATGTCCGTTAAATTTCGCAACACATGCGCAACTGGTCATGAGATTGAGCCAACTTTAAACTAACAATTGGTTGACACTTTTCTGTTTGTAAACATTTAATTATCTTTTCGTTAACAAGTAAAATCTTTTGTTCCATAAATCGTATACAAGGACGCGTTCAGTCTCTTACAATAAGTTTAGTTAATGTACTGATTACATCAATTGTACGCTTTAATAAGAATGACCAAACAGTATAATAAGTACTAGTCACACAATTCTAGTGTAACAGAGCATATCACATCATATTATTCTAAAATAATTTAAGTATTCATTTATAATAGGCCATAATACTTTATAGATATCATCAGTACTATTATCTTAATAGTTATAAGTTCACAAAAATATAATGTTAGAATATTCTTTTTACAATTATAAAGAAAAATTGTAATATATTGTTGTCAGCAAAGAAAAGTTTTAAAAAACATGGTTTTAAAATATAAATATAAAAAAATGAACTATAAGTATTTATGTTTAATACAAATTTTGCAGTACAATTTGTTCATATTCGTATCATAAATTTTTTAACGTATATACAGTATACCTCAATAATAACGTTAACTAATACTCATCTATTGGGTAACTTTTCTATAACTAAAAGTTATCATTCTTCAACTATAATAGTAACAAAAATTTATTCATTTTCGTAACAAAAAGATAAAATTTTGTTTCCTAAAAGTGACCCTTTTGTTATCTTAAAGATTATATTTTGTTATCATTTTTTAGTTAACATTTCTTTAACGTAAACATGTTATCAATTTGTTAATTTTTGAGATAACTTCTTGTAAGGACATTAAGGATACATTTCGGTAGAAAATTTGTCAACTTTTTGAAAGTGGAGATTGTTGGCATCTAACTTTTTTTAGATAACTTTTTGATGCTATTAAGTTGCCAGTTTGCCGCTTGGGTATATATATATCTGGTCTGCCGGATATAACAGGGTCAACCGTTTTCCGAATTTTTTTTTAAACTTTACACTCTGAAAAAAAGGCTGGTAGACACCTCAAAAAAATTCTCTCCAAGTATGAGCTCTTGATTTTAATAGGAAAGTTTTCCGTCTCTCAGTCTTTTATTTTTTTCTTATTATTAGAAAGAAAATTTCATATCACGGTATTTATTATTTGAAAAAAATATCTCGTCTCGTGTACATGTAGGAAATTGAATTTTCTACAAAAAAAGTCTCTTACAATTTTTTTATAAGCTTCACAGTTCAAAAGTTGTTGAAGGTTGAAATTTGATTATTTTCAAAAAGATTTCTTTTTTCTTATGAATTTTATAACTCGTTAACGCAAAATTATTATGATATGCGCACCTTACAGTTTAATAGAAAAATCACTGCTCTACAAAAATGGTTTCGTATGATTAGTCGATTAAATTAACCGTTTCCAACATATTCATCATCAAACTTCAATCCACACTAATTTCAACAGTTTTTGATTAATAATTCAAACAATTTCAATTTTATTTATGAGTTTCGGGGAAATTCGTACAAACTTGAGTTTCTGTCGTTGAAGTAATTGCTATAGAAGTTCTCTGTCCGAAAATTGATTTGAAATTTATTATTATAAATAATAAATAATTCAATCACGTCCAGGAAAATGATAAACCAATTAAGTTCACAGGAATTCAGGACAAATAAAAATTCAAACCATCAATTTGATCTTTGTTGGACGTTTCGTCCTTTATTAGGACTTCTGAAGTCTAGGCTGATGAAGTCCTAATAAAGGACGAAACGTCCAACAAAGATCAAATTGATGGTTTGAATTTTTATTTGTCCTGAATTCCTGTGAACTTAATTGGTTTATTATTATAATCCTTTATTCAAAAGTTGATGTGACGTTTTCATTGTTTTCGCTTTTTGTTGATATCGCAACCACTTCGGCAACGGTTACCATGGCAACAGTTCTCATAGCAACAGTAACAATTGTAACGGTTATCATGGCAACGGTTAAATATGAATGAATAAAATTTGTAAAAGTATTGAGTAAATAAATTGTCGATAATAACAATTTTCACAGAAGCACGCTCGATTTTTCAGTATTTTCATAAATTCTATCTCGAGTAATTTGAAATCCTGACCACGTTGTTAATTATTTTTGTAGCGTTTGTTTAGAGCATATTTTCAAAATTTTTTTCCACAAAATATTCATAAAATTTCGTGTTCGAGGATATTTTTGTTTTGAATCCTCTCGCTTTTTTTTGTTTGTCTTGTGAAACTAACGCCGCCTATGTTTTCTATTCTCAATTTATCTTTAGTATCTACTAGTTTCATACTACATTTGCAGTGTTTCTAAATGTCATCATCTTGATTCCCTACTAATATTATAAATGTGAACGTAAGTTTGTTTGTTACGCTTTCACACGAAAACTACTTAACTGATCATCATGAATCTTTGTACACATATTCTTTGAGGTATTAAAAGTAACCCTGGCGGATTCGTGGTCACGGTAAAATGATCGTGAAACGACGGTGAAAGCACCGTCAATTCACAGTGTAGACAAATTATCGTCGAATAACCGTCACTTGACTGTCGAACGACCGTCGTTTGACAGTGAACGATGAGTATAGTTGTGAACAATTTTCACTGTTACTTTATGATTTTTATTCTGTATAGTTGTCATACTTCACTCTTCGAAAAATCAAATTTTCACTTGACTTTTCCGATTTTTTACCTTTATTATTATTATTATTATTATTATTACTAACACATACTATATATTTAGAGTTACATAAAGGCATTGCAATAATAAAATGATTCCACTTGATTAGTTTGCGTTAATAGAATTTATTATATAGAATTTATTATATTATATATAGTTTTAAATGAGAAACTATAATACTTTTTGATTGTGAAAAATATAATAATCAATATTGTTTAATAAATTATAATTTAGTTTCAACTTAACTATAAACATATTTTCCGCACGTTAAATATTTTCACCGTAATTCCAAAATTTGAATTCTTTATTACTGATTTGAGTTTTTTTTTTTTTTTTTAGATGAAAACTTTAATTTCGAAATTACGGAAAAATTATTTGTTATCAAGAAAAATTATGATGAGATACTTTTTTTTAGCAATTTCTTTTCCAGATCTTTTTTTATACAGTTAATAATTTCACCGTAATTTCGAAATTAAGAATTTCGTAATCATAAAAAATTTTAATTATTTATTACGATTATTATTATGAAGTCATGGAAAAAATATAACTTTATTTAAGCTGTTTTTATCTGTACAATCAAAAAATGACTTAATTTTGACACCTTATAATGTCACTGAATCTAACATTGCGAGCAACGTTGCAGATAGCCTAACTGGTAAAGTTTCGGGCGCGCGACCAGATGAACCGGGTTTGAGTCCCGGTCTAGACTGTCCGAAGTATTTTTTTTATTTTATTGTCCGTGACAGTAGCGTAAAATCACCGTATTTCGACAGTATATTGAGCGTACGGTGTCGGTCATAACATCGTAGATTCACTTGCGTTTGCACCATATATATTTTGTTAATTCACAGTGAATATCGTTCACAACTGTATCCGATGCAGACTGACAACTCGCTCGGTAACAACGGACTTTATACGGTGAAACGACCGTAAAACAACCGTTAATCGACTGTGCTTTCACCGTATTGCCGAAACCGCCAGGGTAACATAGGATACTTTTTATTAAAAAAAAAAAAAAATTATTCTTACGAAAGACAAAAAAATTGTTAGTCAAAAAATTAGAATCACATTGATTCAGTTCTATTGGAATTAGGACTGTACAATTTAGCCGGTTAAGCCGGCTAAAAAAGTTAGCCAAGCTAATTAGCTAAAAGGTAAGCCAGCTAAATGGCTAATTGAATATTTTTTCAAGTATCTATATAGCATCTAAATTTAAATACAGTTGAGTCTCGTTATGAACCCGCATACAGGGGTGTAGGGGAATATAATTCTAAGAATTCGTGTACCCCCACACTTTCAGCACAGGCGATGGTCATAAGTTGAACTTCCTCTACTTTTCAAGCGTGTGAGTGTGTACGTGATTTTTTCCAGTATCTCGTTATGAGTCCGTTTGACTTAAGTGGTTATTTATTAAAGTATACAGCCTAGTGCTTACAAAAAAATAACTGAAAAATCATTTACGTCTTCTACGTAAATAAACATTTTTGATAAATAAAAAATTAATCGGTAAGTACTTTAACAATTAAAATTTTTAATTTATATGGATGTACAAGTCCAACTAATAAGTTTATTTTTTTGGTTGTTCTTCTAAAAAGTTATTATTAGAAATTTACATGTTAAACTTTTTCCATTATCCAATTTTCACTGGATACAAGTAATTGAAATTAGCTTTCCTAATAATAAACAAAACACAATAATATAAAAATGTATATTAATTAATTATTAACTGTTAATATAAATAAATAAACAAATTAATGAGTGTTTGTTTTATCTATATAACCTCAAATTTGTGATACTCATGTTATGGATATTAATTAATTACTTTTTTTTTTTCAAGGTCATGGCCCAGTGAACACATGACTTTAATATGACGTCATTTATAAGTCATAGGAATGTCACATTATTTTACGTAAATTTGACGTAAAATTGACCTATCTTGTGATCCAATTATGATGTAAAAATATATGATATAATTTTGACATCATACTGATGTAAGTTTATTACTTCTATATGATATCATGGAAATGACTTACAGATATTACGTACAACTGACATAATGTATAGACTACAATATTACGTAACATTAATGCCATAATTGTATGTCATAACAACGTAAGTTTAACATCATACGTTTACATCAGTGACAAGTCACGGTCGTACGTAATACCGATACCATTTCTGAGTCATTATTTAACATCAATAATTTGTCCGAATTGCACACAATATTGACGTAATATAAAAGTCATTTTCTAAATCAGTGACAAACGATTATTTTCTATAATATTGATCAAATTTGGGGGATGTATTTTTTAATATTATCGATTTATCAAAATTTATCAAGCACAAAACTTCTTTAACAAGATGTCTAGTTTACAATTACTCACTAAAT
>JZSA01000989.1:0-39296 GCA_000956155.1 Cotesia vestalis
ACAGTCTTGTAGTTTTCGTTTTTTATTAATTGCAATTAAACGACACTGAATTAATTAATCATTCGCATTCAGTGACCTACAATCGTCGATTAGAATTTAAAAAAAAAAAATTTAACTCAAATAATGTATTTTTTCACAAGTTACAGTGTTTCCCGGTTTCACACATGACGGACAGGAAAATTTTTTGACCTATTTTGATGTTTTTTTCAAATTCTATTGCAGTAAATCCATTTTTAAAAAGTATGGAATTAATCTCCATTAAATTATCTCGACAATAGTATGCAAAATATCTTGATTCCGTGAACTAACAAGGCTATAATAATAAAAATAGCCACCAAAATGAGGCGAAAAAAATTTTTCGATCGTAAAACACTCTCTGATGCTTCGCATCATGAGTCGTGCAAAACAACTTATTCAATTAAATGAACTAATCCCAAAATAACTCTGAACTAAATATTCTCAAATTCTCAAATTCCAATTTTGTGATTAAAATAGATTAAAATTCCTAACTAATTTTTTGCCGTGGTCTTAATAATACAACAATAAATATTTAATAAAAAGAGGTCTTCGTATCTTGTATTAATAAATTAAAATATGACGACAGAGGTCTTAATAATCTGCCGACATAGTAATAGTTCTTTCTGGGATTTTATATGATTATTTTAGATAATTAATTTAATCTCAATAATAAATTTAACAATTAATTCGAAATTATCATAAAAATCGACGACGAAAATTAATTAATTATAACCAAAATTATTAGTAAAATTCTTCAACATAAAACAAATAAATTCCTGGACTTAATGTCCACGCTGATAATTATCAATTTTCAGTAATAAATGTAATTTTAAATTATCTGAATTTCACGAACTTAAATTCAAATTAATTAATTGACACGTGACAAAATATCTCGCAATATAAAATATTTCAATTCATTATTTCCTAATATAATTTTCAACAAAATTCCATGTGAAATTTTCATTCATAAAAATCGACAAAAGTCGAAACACTCAGAATTAGATGTTAAAGCATTCGCTATCCTGATGAAAAAAAAGTATTGAGACAAAGAAAAAAGTATTGAAAAGTATTGGTTTTCTAGTTAATCCAATTCTTTTCAATACTTTTTTCTTTGTCTCAATACTTTTTTTTCATCAGGATAGCGAATGCTTTAACATCTAATTCTGAGTGTTTCGACTTTTGTCGATTTTTATGAATGAAAATTTCACATGGAATTTTGTTGAAAATTATATTAGGAAATAATGAATTGAAATATTTTATATTGCGAGATATTTTGTCACGTGTCAATTAATTAATTTGAATTTAAGTTCGTGAAATTCAGATAATTTAAAATTACATTTATTACTGAAAATTGATAATTATCAGCGTGGACATTAAGTCCAGGAATTTATTTGTTTTATGTTGAAGAATTTTACTAATAATTTTGGTTATAATTAATTAATTTTCGTCGTCGATTTTTATGATAATTTCGAATTAATTGTTAAATTTATTATTGAGATTAAATTAATTATCTAAAATAATCATATAAAATCCCAGAAAGAACTATTACTATGTCGGCAGATTATTAAGACCTCTGTCGTCATATTTTAATTTATTAATACAAGATACGAAGACCTCTTTTTATTAAATATTTATTGTTGTATTATTAAGACCACGGCAAAAAATTAGTTAGGAATTTTAATCTATTTTAATCACAAAATTGGAATTTGAGAATTTGAGAATATTTAGTTCAGAGTTATTTTGGGATTAGTTCATTTAATTGAATAAGTTGTTTTGCACGACTCATGATGCGAAGCATCAGAGAGTGCTTTACGATCGAAAAGTTTTTTTCGCCTTATTTTGGTGGCTATTTTTATTATTATAGCCTTGTTAGTTCACGGAATCAAGATATTTTGCATACTATTGTCGAGATAATTTAATGGAGATTAATTCCATACTTTTATTGCAACAGAATTTGAAAAAAACACCAAAATAGGTCAAAAAATTTTGCTGTCCGTCATGTGTGAAACCCGGAAACACTGTAACTTGTGAAAAAATCCATTATTTGAGTTAAATTTTTTTTTTTTAAATTCTAATCGACGATTGTAGGTCACTGAATGCGAATGATTAATTATTAATTCAGTGTCGCTTAATTGCAATTAATAAAAAACGAAAACTACAAGACTGTATATCTATATATATCCATGTAAAATTAACGTGGATGGTGATATATCTGTAGATATTATGTACATTTATTCCACCAGAGGCGCTTATGCAGTACCTTCCTAGTACAGCTGTTTTTTCGGCAAATAATTTTGAACGACTTATGTTTTTTGTTTTTTTTTTTTTATATTTTATAATTAAATGAGCATTATGAGTCGTGCACTTTTGGATTTTCCAAACTTTTTTATTAAATTACTAATGATTGAATGTTTTGATTGATAATTTATAAGGTCAAAATTAAACTAATAGAATTCGTCATGAATATTAAATTTTTAAATAAAGTCAATCAGTAGTGTCAGTGTGTAAGATAAGTGTGGGTTATGTGTGAGTTGCAGAGTATCTAGGTCTACGTTTGGTCATTGGGCTGTTACTGCTGTAGCTTGAGCGGGTTATGAGAGTGTGCTGCAGAACATCTAGGTCTACGTTTAGTCACTGGGCTGTTACTCCTGTGAGCCGAGTCAACGATCCCTTGCATACGATTGGTCTCTGTGCAGGGTGATTAAACAGTTTAGTTAGTTAATAATTTTATACGGGTAGACGCCGAAAGAGGCCTGTCACGGGTAGACGCCGGAAAGGGCTCGTCGAGAATAAGTATATTGTTAAGTGTGGACAGTGTGAGTGAGCGAGTGAAATTTTGTTGATTTTTTTAATAAGTCGCGATATTGTTAAGTTTTCTTTTATCGTTAATAAATATTGGCTAATTTGTTAATTAAATCTTTATTATTCAACAGCTCCTTTCTCCACTCTCTCTACCCTAAGATAAGTTTCTCTGCTCTGGACCGGTTCCAGGAACCGTGATAATAAACCTGGTGGCGCCCTAATAATTATCGTAGTTTATTGTTAAATTTTTAGTTTGTTTATAAATTGATTAGGGGCCAATTAGACAGAAAAGCAAAGCTGTTACAACCCGAAATAGGTCCCTAGTATTATTGATTGATTATTTTATCGTTTCTCTAATTTCTAATTCGAAATTTAATTCTAATTCTTATAAATGATAGTTTAGAAAAACTAAAAAACACGCTTTTTATAGAAAACCGAACTAAAAAATAGAAAATAAATTTTAATTAAGAATAGTGGTAAAAATTTTAAGAAATATAAATTAATAATAGTGTGAATAAAATAAAAATTTATTTTTCAATTTGCAAACTAAGATTTTTCTTAATTTATATAATTTTCATCTATAGTCGATAAAGCAGAAATTTTAATTTCCAACCATTATCTTTAGCCGATTTATCTAATATTAACAAATTTTCGAACACCAAAGAGAGTTTTTAATTCAACAAAGCATATAATAGTTTAAAAAAATTAAAAAAAAAAGTTTTTATAAATAAACAAAACTAAAAAACACGCGTTTTGTAGGAGACCGAACTAAAAAATATAAATTAAATTTAAATTAAGAATAGTGCTAAAAATTTTAAGAAATATAAATTAATAATAGAGTGGATAAAATAAAAATTCTTTCATTTTAAAAAAAGCGTGGGGTGCATGGTGTCAATAGTTATAAATATTTTATTGACATATATGAGTCAAGTGATTATCATTTTGATAATATCTTAAAAAGCATCTCACGCTTTTTTTTTTAAAAAAAAAATTTTTATTTTATTCACACTATTATTAATTTATATTTCTTAAAATTTTTAGCACTATTCTTAATTTAAATTTAATTTATATTTTTTAGTTCGGTCTCCTACAAAACGCGTGTTTTTTAGTTTTGTTTATTTATAAAAACTTTTTTTTTTAATTTTTTTAAACTATTGTATGCTTTGTTGACTTAAAAATTCTCTTTGGTGTTCGAAAATTTGTTAATATTAGATAAATCGGCTAAAGATAATGGTTGGAAATTAAAATTTCTGCTTTATCGACTATAGATGAAAATTATATAAATTAAGAAAAATCTTAGTTTGCAAATTGAAAAATGGAAAAATTTTATCAAATTAGTGTATTGTCATCGGTCCCCGATAAATCTACAAAGTTTGAACGAAATCTGGCCGTTTAAAGTGGGTCAAAATCGCGCCCAAAAGAGTCGGTTACAAACATACAAACATACATACAAGTGAAGCTAATAAAAAGCGTGTAAAAACTAACAATTGTGACCGAGCACAAATTGGCGGTGACCTTCAGCCGACATGAGGCCTAGCGGATGCCGCAGTCCCGAAAAATAATTAACTCGTTATTTGTACCTGGAGTTTTTTATAATTTTTATCAGCGTTTCCTCGATGAGCTGCAACTCCTGGTCTTCGGGTACCGGTGTAAATTTTCCTTGGTGAGGTATTTTCAACTTGGCAGCAAAACTGTGGTCACCATCACTCGCTCCCTGTATTTGACCTCAATTCGCTCAGTTCATTAAAAAAAAAAAATTGAAAATGTGGGGCAAAATAGGCCACCTTCAGAAAATTTTAATAATATGAGTTTTTCAGCTAGTTTTACTTTTTTTGGTCTTCTACTGAGTTTATGATATTAACTTTTTTGTGTCTGTCAAAATTAAAAAATTGAGAAATGTGGGGTAAAACGGGCCCCTAAAAAAACTCAATATGTTTTTTACTTGTTTTGTGTTTTGAATTTTTAACTTCCCGCTAAAAATCTCAGATTTTTGAAAATCGGGAAGTTATTGGTCTTACCCCGTTTTGCAAAAATCGAGTTTTCATCAGATCTCGACGTTTGAAGGTCACAGTAAACTTCCCTGACTACTCCTGCAATGTTGTCACTATGTCTGAATGTGTGTGTGCTCGGCCAAACTTATATTTTGACTACAATTTGGACCGATTCGGACCAGTAGATTTTGAGAAATGGCAAAACAACTACAAAAAAAAATTTTTCGAAAAGTGGTTTTCTTGGAATAACTTTTAAGCGGCTCCACCGATCAATTCCAAAAACGAATCAGCTTTTAACATCAAAAAACCGCGTCGAACGCCGCCAGTCCGGTCAAAATCGGTTGATTCGTTCGTAAGTTATCGTGAACAAAAGAAAACCGAAAAAAGTGTTTTTTCGGGATTATTCTGAAATTTCCGATTTGATCAATTAAAACCTGAAAATTACTTATGACGATGATAAAACTGCGTCGAATGCCGCCAACCGCGTGAGAATCGGTTGATCCATTCAAAAGTTATTGCGATTTGAAAAATCAAAAAATAGTGTTCTATGAAACTTCTATCAGACTTTTGAGCTGGGAGAGCTCAATGCATCAAAATATTATCTCTCCGACATCAGTGAGCTCAATATATCACATAAATTATATTTTGAGCTCAAAAATCTCAAAAATGTCATAAGTACAATTTTAAGCGCTCAGGTATGGAATTAGCAGGAAGTTACAGGGATGGCCTTAAGGGTGAACCGTTTTCCTAATTTTTTTGACATAACTTCGTCATTTCTTCTCGGATCGTTTTTGATGATATAGAATAATTTCAGAGCTTAAAAAACCGTGTCGATCGCTGCCAAAAACGTGGAAATTTTCTATTGGATATTTATCATTTAAATAGCTAAGCTGTTTTTTGTTAAAAGCAACATTATCACCAAACTTAGCATAGTGCAGTAAACAAAAAAAAAAGTATTAGGTTATGTTGGCCGAGGCGAAGTCGAAGTCGACAAACATGTGATCTGAGGTTTTCTTTTTTACTTCCTTAATGCTGTATACTTTTTTTTTTATCCGACGAAGGCGGAAAGCGGCAACTTTGTTTAGCGCAGTGGGACGAAAGTTGCCACTTTCCGCCCGGAGGGCAAAAAAAATCATTTTTTAATTGCTTAAGGAGTACCTCGTTTTGCCCGCAAAAATAAAAATCTTGTTCTAAACGGCAGTTTGAAATTAGTGATATTTACGGTATTTGGGTTCCCAAAAACTTAATATTTGCTTAAGTATATTCCATTTTGTCCTCCCCCTTTCCTTATACGTTTTTTGAATAAATATTTTACTGCTTGATTTCAGCGAATCTATTATGGAAAACCATTACTCCAGAGTTACATCAATATCATCTCAAACCATAACTTAACACTGACTCATCTTGATAAAAAAAAAAGAATTGAAAAGTATTGGTTTTTTAATAAATGGTTTCTATTATCTTCAAACTTTTTTTTTTTCACTGCATTTCGAATTTGAAAATATTTCTATTATCTTAAATACTTCTTTTTTAACGGGGTATAAAGATAATATCAAAATGACATCAGCCTTACATACGATTGTGACTTTTTACTAATGTAAAAATAAGATTTCAAAGTTACATCAGTATTAGGTACAATCAGAACTTTTCAGTGATCTAAAAAGATGACTTAAAAATTATGTCGATATTACGTACAACTGTGTAACGGGTAAAATTGGGGGAAAAGGAATTACAATCTTCCTTTATAAAAAATATATAACTAACTTATCAATAAATTCGATTAATCCCCTGCTCGAATTTAGAGCTCGCCGATGTCCAGGGTTGAAAAGGGGATTGCCCAAAAATAAACACAAAGAATTAATTCGGATACGTAACAAAAAATGTCGTTTACTTTAAAGAAATAAATATATCAAGAGGTGAAAAACCACCTATCACCTTTACAAAATCACAAATGCACACATTCGCCCGCTCTGCGTTTTTCTCGAAATTTTCTGTTTTACTGGCCGATGGTAAAACGGGATTCTGTCCACCGACTTTTTACCTGTGACTCGGTTCTGTCTTACCGATCGTGAAACTTGAACAATTCGCGGACTACAGTTTGCGGTGCTAGTGGTTTAGTTTTCTGCTCGGAAATTCCCCGGAGAAGCGAGAGGATAGCCTCCAACTCCCTCCTCCCGCGGTGCTGCCCTCCCAGGTCGAGGTGTCTAGCCGACTTCCTCGACTTCCAAATCAGATACCTTCCAAGGATCGAGAGGATAGCCTCCAGCTCAATCCCACCTAAATTTTGGAACTTAACAGTTCTCAAACGGGTCTCCCCAAGCGAACGTTACTCGCCATCTATCGCCGGGCTTGGAAGCTCAGAAAACGCCAAAATAATTCTAAGTTTTTAATTTTCGAAATCGATTTGCAATATTGATTTTCGAATAAATTATTTTCCTCATTAAAAACTTGCTCGGGACTTAAAATAATTTTGGCGTTACTCCATTCGTTATACGGCGCAGTAAAATAATTTTCACGGCGTTCTCCAGTTCAAAGTGGACAGTTTTTGTTTTTTCCAAAATTCGAGCTCATCCTAGCGGAGATTGAGCGCACCCCAAAATTATAAATACATAATAATAATTAATAATTATCGTAACAACAATTCTCGTTTTGGCCAAAAAAAAAACGGTACGCGCGAGACAACAATAATTTTCTCTCGGCGGGTTTTATTGGCAAAATTCCAATTTCGTTATAGATTCATACCTATACATGGTCTAGAGTTGACCATATAAAAATAATAATAATAAAATAAATATAAATAAATAATCTTTCGGCTCTTTTATGCCATCTCGCGCCGGCTCAGTCGGTACAACGTACCCTATTCGCGGGGTGTGTCACAAAAAAATATAAAACAATCAACCAATCACACATAATAACATATTAAATTTATAAACGACCGTAGTCGAACAAATAAACAACAATAATAATGAACAAAGATAAATGACAAAATAAACAATAAACAATAATCGAAATTTAGTTCCTGGGTCGGCATCCTGCTGACGGTGATTTCCACGTTGCAACTGTGACTTTTTACTGATGTAAAATAGAGACTTGAAAGTCACATCAGTATTACGTAGAATCGTGACTTACCAGTGACGTAAATGTATGATGGTAAAGTTATTATGACGTACAATAATGACTTTAATAACATTTTTTATATCAGATTGATGTAAAAATGACATCACAGGTTTTGACATCATATTAAAATCATAAGGATGGTCAGTTTTACGTCAAACTTATGTCAAAATCTTGTGACATTCTTATGACATTCGACTGACGTCAGATGAAAGTCATGTGTTCACTGGGCATTTATTCAATAATACAAACAGTAAACAATTACATCATCGCAACAATCACTATTTATAAATGGACGCTATCCCCATCGTCAATTGTTTAATGATTGTAAAACAAAAAAAAACCGTAACGCGAGAAATTTAATAAATGAATAATAATATCAAGCCTTTTTTATACTTATTTAATTTTTATTAATTTTGTTAGTGTTAAATAAAAAAAATTTTAATTTATAAATTATATATTAATTTATATATTATACTTATAAATATGTTAAGTTATTTATATGTATAACTCACATGAATATATTACAATTTTGTATAATACATTTTTTTTTGAAGCGAGTAAATTTTATTCTGAGAATATATTTATAAAAATATGACCGGGAATTTAATTTTTTGGTCAATAAAATATTATACACGTAAAAATTGATGATATTAATATAAGCTTCATGAAAAATTTCTATTTTCATTTAGTTTATAAGAAATTTTTTTCAAAGATTACTCGAAAATAATTTTTCAGTACTTCTAAAGACTCGTTCATTATTTGTAATATCTTTCCATTTAAAAATACCATGTTATCGTAAATTAAAATTATAAAAAAGGACAGATTTTATTTATTATAATTCTTGACAGTCATTATTTAGTAGGAAAAAAAATATTATGTCAGTTAAAAACTGTGTGGATTAGTTCTCCAGTTTCTTGAAAATCCAACTGACATCGATTAAATATTTGATAAAAACGTTAATAAATATGATTAACTCCCATGATAAACTGAAACACAAATGAATTAAATTAAATTATTATTAGATGAAACAGTAAATATTTATCGTATTTTAAAAATTAATTAGATGTTGTAACTTTGCAAATAATCTGCAACAATGTGAAACGATACAATTCAATAAAATTGAAATAAATAATTATATATAGGCTTTCTCACCAAGTTAATTTTTTTATAGTATAAATTCTATCAATCGTTTCAGAATTTTCCTTTTGCTTCCAAAAAATTGATGGAAATAGTAAGATTAATCGTAATCACAATTTGACAAATCGTTACTTTAAAATTGTCTAACAGCAGCTGTAAAAAATAATTTACTCAGTAAGTAATCAATAATTAAAATATTTCGCAATACACTGAAAAATAAAAATTTTGATTGTGGAAAAAAATTCTCATTGATTCAAAAAATTTTCTCTCCGGTCGAAAATACTTTGGTCTTCCTCCAAAATTTTTTTGAATCAAGAAAAGTTTTTTCACAGCCAAAAATTTTTTTTTAGTGATTCATGTAATTAATAAAATGCTCACTTCTTCGGTGATACTTCATTCTCAATTTCCTTATCACCAACATTACCCAGCGTGCGAACAAAATCTCCTTATAGATAAATAGAGTTTCTTGGCCAAAAATGAGTAACAGCAATTATTCTCTGATTACTTAAAATCTTTGATTCCCATGTTTTAATCATCATTTTAGAAATGTTCCTTTCAACTGGCAAAAAAAAATGCTCTTTACATTCTAGTCTTAATTAAATTTTAATGTATTAGAATTATTTATGGACATTTGCACTCAAGTACAATCAACAACGAATCATCTGGATTTTCATGATCAGTTTCAGCATAAAAAATTATTTAATTTAGTACTGATCATTCTTACTCTGGTAATAACTCAACAGCAAAAATGTCTCCATCAATTGTTCTATTTAATCCGGCCTTTCTTTGCACGAAGATCTGTTTAATTAAATTAATTAATCAATAAATTATTTGAATTTTGTATTAAAATTAATGAATAGAAAAATAAAACATACCAATTTTTTTGGTGCTGAAATTAACAAACATCTGATAATTCATTGAATTTTTACAACCAATCAATTATTATAAAAAAAATGTCTTTAAAAATTCGCTTATAATTCTCTAAAATTTCTACATGTGGAATATTTTTGCTAAATGTTTTTTATTGTAATTTAATTATTATAAAAATCTAAAAAATTCTTAGATGTCTGTTAAATTCAATAACATCCAATTTTTCGACTTTTTCTATGTCAACAATCAGCTCCTGAATATTCTAACGATCAAACATATTCTTCACTTGTGAATTCTTTTTTTAAATAAGTAATCAAAATGACGAAAAGGATACACTTCCATCATTCTGTGCCTTAGTCAAACTTTTATTATTACACACAAAATAATATCGATATTTATATGTTTTGCTTGCTCCAAGTAACGTTTCTACTATTGATAGGCTGTCCTGATAGCTCTGTCATTGCCATCATTTATTTTTTCACCAGGTGATCGTTCGATGAAGGTGTCGATGTAATTCTCATCAACAGATAATTAAAATTTTAGTTTTAATATAGACTATAATACATTTCAAGTTTTGATAAACATTGATTGCGGTGCTTCATTTTTTCAAAAACAGTCGAGAGAATTGTTACGTTGTAAAGTAAACATTTTTCCCTGGAAATTCATCACTAATAAAATCAAAATTAATTTAAAATTTAATGAAAACTTTTAATCTACGAGAAAAAAATATACTTACATGATCGAGAAGAATATCTATGTCATATATTAAATGGCATGACCCATAATTTAGTGAGCTCTCGATCTCTTATTTTTCACCTTCAGGTTCAAGAAAAAAATTTTTTGTGACTTCAGATCCACGCCAAATATCATCTCGCAGGTTATACTTTATTACGATCTGAAAATAAAATTTGTAATTATTAACTAAGTGTTGCTGGCCCACATACTAAATAAATTGAATGTTAATTTCTAAAAATTGTAGATTAAAAATTGCTATTTTAAAAATATTTATTCATTTATTTATTTATTTAAACGCCCTTCGGCAATTGTACATGTATAATATGTGTTGTAAAAAGTGACTATTTTAAATATACATCATTATTAATCAATATAGCTACTCCTATCAATGTTTTAACAAAACAAAAACAAAATACTATTATTATTAGTAACAAAAAATAAAAAGATAATACAATATCTAGAATAACAATTTCCTCCTCAAAACAGTCAGTCCAATATCACTCTTCTAGCTTCTTTTTTGCACTTATCAGTAGTTGCACCTAATAATGTCATTCCCATTGCTCTTTCATTTAAAAGCCTAGATATTCTGTACATGGGTGATCGCGTAAGAAAGTGTGATTTCACCAATGGAGTATCAACAATTCTATTCGTCCTGAGGTTGACTTTAGGCACCACGAGACTCAATCCATTTATTAACTCAGAGACATCAATAAAACCATTTATGATGTAGAGCCCACAGCATAGAGTAAAGTATCTCCTCCTATCAGTCAAGGTGGACAGTCCACAATATTCATAGGCTTGATTTCTATCCAGTTGAATTCCTTTCTTACTGCAGCGATATCGAATATGATTTATAAATCTTCTTTGCACTGATTCCAGTTTATCTATCTGATAGTTGAAAATGGGATCCCACACTATGCAACCATACTCCAATACTGGTCTAACTAGACTACAATATAGCCTAATCAATGTATTGTCAAACCTAAAGTCATTACTTGACCTCATCAAACCACCCAGGACTTTGTTGGCCTTTGCAATTATATTGTTCAAGTGCCCATTAAATGTTAACTTGCTATCAAGATAAATCCCCAAATCTCTAATTTCATCTACCTGAGGCACCACATTATTTTTAATATAATAATGGTGTAGATTATAATGAACACCCGTGTACCGGCCAAACTTGATTATAGCACACTTTTTGACATTTAACTTGAGTTTATTATTATCACACCAACTCGTTAACTTGTTAATGTCATCCTGTAATACATAGAGATCATTCACATCTTTTATACATCTGAATATCTTAGAATCATCCGCAAATAACGAAAATTCAAATACCAGCTTGTTACCAATGTCATTCACAAATATACAGAACAATAGTGACTCAAGATGAGAACCCTGTGGAACGCCAGAAGTAACCTCAAATTTCCTTGATGAAAAATCCTTTACTTTCACACATAACTTCCTTCCGACCAGATAAGACTGAAACCAGCAATGTAGATTACCCGACATACTATAGTCTTTTCGTTTAATCAGTAGTACTTCATGGTTTACCATGTCAAAGGCCTTGCTAAAATCCGTATATAGAGCATGAATGTCACCTTTCTCTGACAGACCTTTCATGATATGCTCCATGTAGACCATAAGGTTGGTAGTCGTGGACCTCCCTCTAACAAAGCCATGCTGTTGATCAATCAAGTTGCTCTTAAACCAAGATTCCACGTACCTATAGGTTAATTTCTCAAACAGCTTAGGCAATGCTGATTGAATACAGACTTATCTATAATTACTCATATCACTCCTATTACCTGACTTATATATTGGAACCACATACGCCTCCTTCCAGCTGCTAGGAAAAGCTCCCTGCTTGAGTGATTTGTCTAGGATGAACCACAGTGGTTCGCAAAGTTCAACCGCGCATTCACGAAGAAAAATGTTCGGTATCTGTTCGATTCGAGCTAATACCGGAACCTCCCGTCAACTTGGGTGAGAAGTCTTACGTTGTTTGAGTTGTCTGGGGCCTTGAAAAAGGCCGTTTGTTAGAGAAGTCCTGAGAAGAACTGATTTTTGAATGGCCTTGGAAAAGACCCTCGGCTTTATCTTTTGGTTGGATCAACCAGGGATAACTTGTAAGTCACTCGGGCTCAACTAAGAGTTGAGAAGTCGTTTGAGACAGCAAACTACTGGAATTCGGCAAGGTAAGCCGGAGATGACTTGGAAGTCACTCTTCTAGTTCTAAAAAGAACTATTGGGATTGGAGCTCTGAGAAGAGCTGGTTAGAGAGCTCTGAGAAGAGCTGGTTAGCCTTAGCTTTGAAAAGAGCTGTTGAGAGAGTACGAGAGCGTAGCTGTAGTTGAGACTGACAGCGTAGCCGAGATGGTCCGAAATGGCCGGTTGTTGACCTTGAGCTAAGGATAGTCAAGCCTTGCACGCTTGCTATCCTAAACACTACACTATAGATGGTAAGCCTTGCTCGCTTACTGTAGAGCCTTGAGGTAATTCTTCTTTTTCTTCTTCTTCTGCTTCTTCTTTTCCGCTCAGTGGTTGGAAGTGGACTGTGAGGTAGCTCTCCTCGCTGCTTATTTTTAAACAGTCTGATGATTTTGGTGGGGATTAGGGTGGGGCAGTACATTGGTTCGGGAGCTCCGACGTACTAATGGAGGGGGTCGAGGATTCCGGGCCAATGAGAAATTGGAATAAATTCCCACTACTTACTAGAACAAATTGGTGATGGCTCTCTCGTCATGGTCCGCGCTTTTTTCGGTGCCTGATAATGACCTTGATTTTGACTGGCGTTATAGTAAAGATCTTAATTAGCCATCCATAGCGAGGAGGTTTTTCAACAGTATCCCATCAGGTCCTGGACCCTTATTTTGATTTAGTGATCACATTATCTTTAGAAGCTCATCAAAGGTGAAATTAATACTATCCATACCAGTGTGATTACTAGACATGTCCTCCAGGATATTTTTAGCCTCATCTTTAGATACAGTATTCACATCAGTATATATACTGCTAAAAAAATCAGCAAATAGATTACAAACATCTTCAGCACCTTCTGCCGTGCTGTCTAACCACATCATCGTCGTTGGTATCCCCCGGTCCGTATTTCTTTTCTTCCTTAAGTAACTCCAAAAGTACGCCGGATGATCGTTCAATCTTTCCTCAGCTCCTTGAGTGAACTTCTCATAACACACCATGCCTAGCTGTTTGCATTCCTCCCTTAATCTGCTAAAGGTCTTATAATGTCGGTAGTCCCCAGTTCTCTTATATCTACTATGAGCAGCTCTTTTCCTTTTTATTTTATTTATCACCGAGTCTTTAAACCAACAAGGGTAGTTATAATATTTTTTTACCTTCCTAGGGATGTATGTACTAATGCCTTCTTGTATGGACTCATAGAAGTACTCCACAATGCTATCTATGTCCGGAAATTCATACATGGGTATCCAATTTCTTCTTAAGTATAAATTATTTAAAGCACCATAGTCTCCATTCCTGAAATCCAAGTATTCAATTAATTTATGTTTCAATACATTCGCTTTTATGATTTCCAAACCTAGCGTGGGATGATACTTATCCTCCGGCACCATTGGCATAGTTCTGTGAGATGTCATATTACAGTTGGTAAAGCATAAGTCAAGATACTTGCCATCACAATTTTGTACCATATTGATTTGTGATAGTCCCAGCAAAGAGCATTTCTCTAATACCATACCAGCTATCAATGAATCACCAAAGAACTCATCCTCCTCATAATGCCTTTTCCATTTCACATCCGGTATGTTATAATCCCCAAGAAGAACGATCCTGCAACCCGGGTATCTATTTATGATGCTAATGTTATGTCCACCCCAAAATTTTTCTTTTAAATTTAAATCACCCGCGCAGATGGAAGACTTCTCCATGCGCGAAAGCCACAATAAAATATAAGCTACGCGACTGCTGGTTGACTAGCGGAGACTTCTGCAAACTCAGCACCGCGAGCATTTAAAAACGAGAAACGGAGACCGCTCCCGGTCAATGTTAATTAATTCGACTTCCGCGTTTAATTGACGGGCCCGTGCCTTGTAGAGTCCTTTGCTTTAATTTGCACTGCACTTAAAGGAAGTTTGGACGCGGTTTAACCGGCAGGCCACGTATTAATTATTAGTATTAATTTTAAGTATCTTAGAGAGTCGTATTCTCAAAGTTCTAATTTGCCCTGCACTTAGGCGAGAATTCGGCCAGTAAATAAATTCATAGAGAACCGGAATCTCAAAGTTCTAATTTGCTCTGCACTTAGGCGAGAATTCGGTCATTAAGTTTATTCCAAATTTCTTAAAAGCTAGTTTTGCGCACTTTACCCTACGGGGGACTGGAGGACGTTAGCTCAATCAAATTAAATAAAATTCATTAAATTAAATTACGTAAAAATCGAATTTGTTAAAGTGTAACAGTTTCAGTGTTTATAAAAATAAATCCAAATACAAGTGAAATCAGTTTTAAAATCAGTTCATTTCACAAAAATAAGAAGCCCGTAAAATAAGAAGCCCAATTCCATCCTAATCCATCCGCTGCAAGGATCAACTCCCAGATTGTTGGTTGTACTACTGCTGTTAATGAAATGCCAGGTCTTTCTTCGAGATCTTCTGTTGGAGATGGAGCTACTGAGATTGGCCAAAATTCAGGGGATTGAGTTAACCATGGTGGACCTGTCCACCAGAGATGATGATTAATTAGTTGAGAAGCACTTAGACCTCGTGAAGCACAATCTGCTGGATTGAGTTTTCCTGACGTGTATCTCCAGTTGGCGTTTGGAAGTGTTTGGTGAATAGATGAAACCCTGTTTCCAACGTATTCTTTCCATTTCATGGGGTTACTTTTGACCCATGCAAGTGTTACTGAAGAATCAGTCCATAGAAATACTGGGACATCTTGAAGTTCTAATGTAGATTGTGTATGCTTTATGAGATGGGCGAGAAGTACAGCAGCTGAGAGCTCTAATCGTGGAATGGTCAGTCGCTTAATTGGAGCGACTCTAGTTTTTGAGCAGACTAGAGTGACTTTCGACTTCCCTTGACAATCAGTGATCCTGAGATAAACAACAGCAGCCATTGCTAGTTGAGATGCATCGGAGAATCCGTGGAGTTGTACTGAATATGAGTTGGATTGTAGATTAATCCATCTTGGTATTCGAAGTTCAGTTAACGTTGAAATGTCTTCTCGAAATTTGGTCCATTGATGTACTGTGTCAGGGCAAAGTGGGTCATCCCAATCAAGCTTTTCAAGCCAAAGTTGCTGGAGTAAAATTTTTGCCTTGATGACTACTGGAGAGATGAGGCCGAGAGGATCGAAGAGTTGAGCCACTTCTGAGAGAATTGATCTCTTGGTTATTGCAGCACTTTCTGATATGGAGCCTTGAAACGTGAACTGATCATGAATTGATGACCAGGAGAGACCCAATACCTTCGATAATTATTCATCAAACATGTGAAGCGATGACTTATCTTTGGATTGGGATGTCGATGGGATAATAAACTCTTGAGTGTTACTTTTCCATTTATCTAGTGGAAGACATGCTGAAGCACACATGTGGTTGAGCTGTTGGGCTTATGTGTTGAGCTGGTCGATTGAATCGGCTCCACCTGAGATGTCATCAACATAACTGCCCTTTAGGATTGGATCAACTGCTAATGGGTAGCTTTCCTTTTCATCTTCTACTAGTTGGAATAATGTTCTACAAGCTAAGTATGGTGCTGATCGAGTTCCATACGTAACTGTTTTTAGTTGATATTCTTGGACTTCGTTCTGTTGGTTGATCCAGAGAATTCGTTGCAAATCTCAATCGTCTTGATAGACTTGAATCTGTCGAAACATCTTCACTATGTCAGTCATGAAGATAAATTTGAAACGTCTAATAAACAGCAATACGTCAATTATATCTCTTTGAGTCTTTGGACCAGTATCATCACAAGTACGAAATCTCCCTCTTAAGTCATTTCATACTGTGACTAACGATGAGCTCCAAGACTCCCTTACAAGATTCTGGGTTCAGGAAGAAGTACCAAATCAAACAAAGTCATCTCTCAGTTTAGCTTTTCAAATTTAAACTGAACTTTGTTGATTATCCTTTTCCAATCCTTCTATTATTTTATTGTAATTAATTATTTGCATGCAATTAAAAACTATTTTTTAATGATGCCAAAGAAGTATAACTTCTCACGCGCGTACATAAGTACACGCACCCATTTTCTTAATTACGCCGGCTCACAAAAAAAAAGTGGTATGTACTTTGGACTTGACCTACCTACCGTCATGTAGTTCGACCGGCTGAATCCGAATTTCAAGTCCGTTTGGCCCGGTCACTCTCCAGTTCTGAGCAAAATGCAAAAAACCTCAAAAATGGCAAAAAATTGCAGAAAACTGCAAGCACAGCGATGAAAAAATCCTTATGGGCCCGGATCAACTATGATTTTTATGTATTTCAAATTACTTGATCTAAATCTAAACGTTAATTAGCTTGGTGAGCCGTCTGAATTAAAAAAAAAATATGTGTGTGTACCAGAGTATACAGGTAAGAAGTGAAACTTCTTTACGACATATCATTTTTCTACTATTTGCAACTTCACAAAAATGGAGTAGATAAGGCTTAAGCCTTAAGAAAAATAATTTATTTCATATTAAATTAAAGCTATTTTATTATTATAGACATGCATACAATTGATGAGTAGTTTATTTTATCATTGTTCCCGGGAAAAAATGATTTTGCCTAATTATATATAATCATATATAATCACTTATATATAATTAGATCTGAAAATTGGCCAGGTCTAATCATATATAATTATATAAAGTATTTGCCTAATCATATATATTTATATATAACCACTTATATATAATTAGACCTGAAAATTATCCAGGTCTAATCATATATAATCATATAAAATTATATATGATTATATATGATAAGGTTTATATAATTATATATGGCCTAGTATTATTTAATGAGACCTAATCATTGGCCTTATTTAATCAGTTATATATAATCATATGTATTCATGTATAATTGAATCAAATATTTGGAGTCAAATTTTGATGAAATCATACATTTTGGAAGTTATTGTTGTCTTATAATTACAGTTGACTTATAATCTAATCAAATTAGAATCAACAATTTTTCCACTATGTCTTTTTATTCAATATATTGAATATATTCATCAAATTTTTAAGAAAAATGACAATCTTATTTTAATAGAGCAACACAAAATATTCATAGACTTATTAAAAAATTACACGTTAATTTATATAATGATGATTACAAATCAACTTATCACCTAACAATGAATTTGTCATTAGAATATTATCAAACTGTAAGTACTTATAAACATTACTTATTTATTTTCTAAATAAATTATCGAGATATCCATCATATCTATAAATATATTTCATATCTATCTATAAAATTTTTTAATTTTAGTGTTACTTATTTTTAAATTTTTTATATAATCTTACGCAAACTTACATAATAATTATTGCAATTGAATTTAGTCACCAAAGAATTCTTCATTTGAATATTATCAAACTTTAAGTACAAACAAGTATATATTATTTTATTTTTTTAATGTAAGGTATCGTAGTATTTGTCAATATTATCTTATGCTTATGAGTATACTTCATACTTGATAAAATTTTAAAAAATTGAGGTACTGTGAACAAGTTCTTAACTCTAGTATTACTTAGTCTTAAACTTTCTAAATAGCTATACGCTAGCTACTTTGATCATTTATTTATCTCTAGTATTAATTATTTTTTAACTTTTTAAATATAATCATATGCAAATTTATAATAATTATTGCAGTTTAACTTACTTATCTGACAATTTTTAAATTAGCATATTTTTTAATATAATCAGTGGGTACGCACAAGCATATACTTTTTTGGTTTATATATTATCTTAAATATTATAGTAGCTATATCTTTAATATTTGACATGACTTCTCAATGTCAATTATATACGGTCTGATATAGAACACTTATTTAAACTTAAATCATAAAATAATAATAATAATATAATAATGATCGAAATAAAATAAAAAAAATGATTTCAGTCTTCAGATAATTATTTAAGACTTAGCTTTCTTATTAGCAACATGAGCTCTTTTTAACTCTCCAATCTTTTGAGACATTACTGCAGCTAATTCTTCTTCAGTTTGCGCAATTCCTTTTTTACCTTTCCATCCTTTTGTCTTAGCTAAAGCGATAGCAAAACCTATAAATTGAAATAGTACTCAATAAATTGAAAATAAGTAAGAGAAAAAATATGCAGACATTAAACACTGTTTGTACGTAAAAATAGAAATCAAAAGTTAAATTATGTATTAAAAATATTTATAATGATACTCTACACTAAAACACTGTAAGAATACAATTAGAAATTTTTACATATGTATTTCTATAGAAAAAATGTTTTTTTTCTTACCTATAATTTCATTCTTCGCTGCAGTATTGAATGCTCTTACTGGAGTTAGTTTTCCTTCTTGCGGATGTGTTCTAGAAGCTTGTCCAGTTAGCGTAGCATCTACGTAACCACTCGGCTTCAAAACTCCGGGGATTAATCTCCGAACGACGTGGGAAGCTTGGGTACATTGTCTACTGCATTCTTTGTACTCTTTTTCTTTACAGTAGATTCTGTCCATTAGTTTATACATCTGTCATAAAAAAAAAATAATTAGAATTTAAAACAGAAAATATCACAATAAAATTATTCCTTAATGTAATATGAGAATAATACAGCATAATATCAAAAAATATACCTTTTCACCAGACCAATCTTTACCGTAAAGATCAGGGTCGTTGTAATCATCTACAATACCCTCTATACTTACATTATTGGAATCTGAATTTTCGAAAGATTTAGAAGCTGAAATATTATTTTCTTTATCAGTATCATCGACGCGTGACATCTCTGAGTTCACAGCACGAATCTGTTCGGTTTCACTGCCTTCCGATTCATTTAAAGAGACATTTACTGATTTATCAACATCAGAGTCACTTTCTGTGGCAGAATTGTTTTCGTTATCGTTTTTATTATTTTTTCTGGGTTCAACGGTGTGAGGAGTAGGTGCAATCTTATCATACAGTGATCCTGTTGTTATTAAATAGTAAAAAATTATTAATATTTATTTTCTACATAATAGAAATGCTAAGAATAATTTTTTTAATTTTCAAGATTGTTTGAAATTATAATGAAAATTGAAAAAAAAAGTTTTTGATTATAAATAAAATATCATACCCGCCGATTTTTTCATATTTCCTTCCAATTCTGCTAATCGTTGCTTCAACTCATCTTTTGTTGGACTAATTATTTTGCTTTTAGACTTAGCTGTCATATTTTTTGCAATTTCTTTCTCAATAAGCAATTGTGCCATTTTGTCACTTTGACTTCTATTGTCATCTTTATGTGTCTATAAAATTTTATAGTTATACTATAGTAATTTGGTAGATTATACATTTCGTTTCATCGAATATTTAATAAAAATACGTTAATTATTTTAGAAAACACTAAAACATACCAGTTTTGAAACTTGAACTTCTTTAGGTGGCTTCACAAATCCTAAGTTTTCAAAAGAATTAGAATTATACTTAGCATTTGGTTTTCTAGATCTTTTCGAAGAAATTTGTGATTCACTGATAGTTTCTGGAGGTGCTTGGAGTTCGTGGTCTTTTTTTCATATCCTTTTTTACTTGTTCAAACTTCTGATCTATTTTTTTTATATTATCTAGAAAATTTACATTTAAATATATTAGTTTGTTGAAACTCTGATCAATAGAATTAGATTTTTGTACAGAACACGTCAAGCACATAAATATCGTTTATTAATCTTGTATATATTTACATGGAAACGACGAAATAAACACAGCAATAATGTACTTGTATATAAATTCATTTTTGACTTACCAGATTTCATTACTATTTCACCAAGTTCTTCGTTTCCACACCATAGGAATTTAACTATTTCACCTTCTTTTGGCGGGCTATCTTTATTAAAGATAACCTCACTCTCATCAATTTTACAAAAAGAATTATCTCTTGAGCACTTTAGAATAAACATTGTATGGGTTTATTGTTATAAACTTCTTTTTATTATCAGGTTTTTGAAATTTTATCCTAGTCAGTTATTGAATATTATAAAGCAATATCTTTTTAACGATGAAACATAGAAGTCGGCACGCGATATTAAAATGGCGACGACTTGGTGATTTGTGTATGAAAGTTTGTGTAGAGTTATAAATATGTGTAGTACTGTTCCGCTACTAGAGGCGCCATGGCGCTCTGATGATAAATGATGAATGTGTATACTCCACATCACACATTCTAGCACACGTATGTTTGTGTACGTTTACACTTATATGTGCTCATAAACATTTTATATAAGTAATTAATTTTATACAGGTAATTAATTAACTGCCTATAATACTAAAGTTAGCCGATGTTTCTAAATTTTTTATTTTTTTTTTATTTATTAAATTGGAACAAAAAAATATTTTTTAAAAGTTGCATTTAAAATTTTTCAAGTTTTTTACAAATGGATTTTTTTTCTTATTATTTTTTTTAATAAATTTTCCAATAAAAAAAATTATAAAAATTTTTAGATGCCGGCTAACTTGATTTTCATTAACTGCCTTATTTATTGATTGGATGATAATAAAAATCTTGCCTGTTTTTATAAATTAATCAGTATGTGTGTATATTATATTTCTATTATTTTGGTTATAGGTTAACCTAGTAAAATTTTGCTCAAAGCTTTAAAGATTTATTTAACATTAGTTTTAAATAATAGTTGTATTAGATGGCTTTTTTTACGGTCCAATCACTTCTAATTATGTTATTAATTTATTTGATTTAATTTACCACTTTTATTATTGTCAAATTCTAAATACATTACTTAAAAAATAATATGACATTGAATTTAGCTGTCGCTTGACAATTTTTTAATTTTATTTAACAAAAAAGAATTTTTTAAAATAATTGCATTTTTATTTTATTAACATTTCTCCATGTCATTTATTTTTTTTTATTTATTTTTCTCGTTACAAAAGATTTCTATTAAGTTACAAAAGAAATATTTTTCAACAAATTAATATTCTTTAAATTATAATACTAATAATTATTAGTAATAAAATATTTACTGAGTGATTTTTTCTGCTTGTTTTTTCTAGACACAAAACGGGTGGAAAATTATTTACTTAATTCTTATTATTTATTTCAATAAATTCCATTCAACGGTAATAATATGGTTTCTGATGAAGATAAAAATTCTCCTCAATCATCACCAATTCCTAAGAAGAAGTATAAGCAATACACATCAGATTCGACAGTTCTAGTAAATATTTTATAAATAATTTTTAATGCATTAAAACATGTTTATTACAAGTAAATTATGAAAAAGAATTCATCCAAAAAATTTCACTTGTACTAATAGAGACTTTCTTCATGTCTAATATTCCAAATAATTTCAAGTATTATAATTTTTTTATTAACATAATTTTACCAATTGTAAAAGTGTAGATAATTCGATGTTCACTCTATTTTATTTTATTTTTAGATTCCATTGAGGACACTTAATAGATGGCGGGCCAATGGTTTTTTCTCGGATGATGAGAATACAGCAGAGAATCAACGTGTAGCATCATGTATTCTCGAAGAGAATTGTGTTACAAATAATAATAGCGCAATGGATGATTCAAATATTTTACTAAGTGATGTATCAGATATTGATAGTGTTTCAAGTATGAGCACCGATGAAGACGAAGATAAAAATGAGGATTTAGATAAAGATCATTGTAGTGAATGTCGGGAATCAGATAGCGACTACAATTATGAAGTTATGAATAATAATGGTGAATACGAGGATGATGATGATGATGTCGAATTTAATTATAATATTTTGAACGAAAGAGAAGAAATAATAAATGCCGTTAAAGTTGAAAGAAATATGATGTTGCCTAACAATACAGTGGCCGTAGATGAATTTGTATTAGACTTACTAAATTTACACATTAAGCATAACATTACTAAATCTGCATTAAAAGATGTATTAAAAATTCAGCTCAAACATTTGCCAGATGATAATGAAATGCCAAAATCACTATTTAAACTCTTTCAATATGCAAAAGATATTGCTCCTCCTTGTAAAGTTATTAGAAATTATTATTGTAAAAAATGTTTATTCAAAGTTGAGGTTGCAATTTTAGGCAAAAAGGAAGTTAAAAAATGTTCTCTGTGCAAGACAGATCAATCTTCAGATATTGGATTTTTCCATGAATTTGAAGTTTCAGATCAAATAAGATTTCTTTTTGAACAAAATAATCTAGCTGACAAATTGAAACGTACTCGAGCACCTACTGGAAATATTTCAGACATAACTGATGGGACGGAATATATTAGAGTAAATACGAGGGATAATAAAGGTCCATATGATTTGACACTCATACTAAACACTGATGGTTTATCTCTCGTCAAGAGCGCAAAAAGCCACTGTTGGCCACTTATGTTTACAATTGCCGAGTTATCTGAAAATATAAGAGACAAATTCATAATCATAATAGGATTGTGGTATGATGACAAATGTAAACCATCAATGAATCTTTTCCTCAAACCGATTTTTGATAAATTCAAACAATGCTTTGTTGACGGTATTGATTGGATTAATCCAAGAACTGGACAAGTGACAAATTCAAAAATTGTAACTCCATTAATTATAGCGGATGCACCAGCAAGAGCCCAAATACAAAATATTATGTCTTTTAATGGCCGTTACGGATGCAATATTTGCGAAATTCGGACGGTGAAAAGTAAATGCATTGCTGGCACGAAAACTTCACGTATTTTTCCATACAAAATTGACTGTAAATTAAGAACTGAAAAGAGAATGGAAGCTCAAGCGAAAATATTATTAAAAAAAAATGATACAACTCAAATTCGTGGGGTAAAAGGATATTCTGCTGTATCGTGTCTTCCTCTAATTGATCTTGGAACATGCGTTCTACCCGAATTCATGCATTCAGTCTTACTTGGTGTCGTTAAACAAATAATTGGTCTTTGGTTTGGAAAAAAAGCGCTTTGGAGTTTAAAAGATAAAAGTGATGAAATTGACGCTTTTATGCTAAAGATACGACCACCGCAATCATTTTCAAGATTACCCAGAAAATTATCAGAGTATAATCTATTCAAAGCATCTGAATTTTACAATTTTTTGTTATTTTACTCCATTCCATTGCTTATTTCCTATTTGCCAGCGAAATATTTTCAACATTGGTTATTGTTGGTAAAGGCAATTTTCAATTTAACTAAGTCTACAATAACACAAGCTGATCTCGTAGAAGCGGATAACTTACTGAAAACGTTTGTATCAGAAATTGAAAAGTTGTATGGTGTTCGACAATTAAGTTACAATGTACATCAGCTTCTTCATTTAGTACTATGTGTCAAAAGATGGGGACCTTTACAGGGGACTTCGGCATTTCCATTTGAAAATTATAATGGTTACATAGCGAAATGTGTGCGTGGTAGTAAACACTTTGGCCAAGAAATTGTAAACAATTTGCAAATATTACAAGGTGCAAAACTTATTGAGAACCGCATTGAAGAACAGTTAGGAAATAATACTATCGATAAATCAAGCGCAGATTATGATTTTTTAGGAAAAATAATTACAAATGTGACATTAAATGACATTGAGCTCGATTTATTGATATCTAACGATATTGATTTAGAAGATGTATCTATCTACGCACGTGTTAAAATAAATAATGAGATCTATACATCAGAGATTTATAAAATGACAAAAACAAATAGTCACACTGTACAGATAGATCTTGGTGAATCTGCTATCAATGGATCAATTAGTTACATTTTTAAATTTCAAGAGAATTTATATTTCATCGTAGATCGGTTCACTGTTGAACATACCAAAGTCTTCTATCACATAAAAACCAAAAGTATTATTGAACACGTTATTCCTATAAAAGAAAATAATGATACAGTGCTGATCAAGTATTCTGATGTTAAAAAAGTGACACAGCTTATAAGAGTCGAAAATTGTGTATGCAAAAAACCAAATACTTTGAAAACTGTGTGGTAAAAATGACATTAACAAATACTTTATTAAAATACTAATAAATATATCATGTAAAATTTAGGAAATATCACACATAATTTATAATAAATGTATTACTTCGATATATATATGCAAAATGTATTATTAATTGATTTATAAATAATAATAATGACAAAATAAAATTAAATGTAATTTAGCTTTTCATCTGTAATAATTAATGAAAAAATTCAGATACTTATATTTATGTTAAAATCACTAAAGAACATAGAATCAAAAATTATTAATAAAATTATAATTTACATTTGATTAGATATAATTATGTACATAGCTTTACGTTTAATTATATATATGGTCCTATATAAATTAGATCTGATTAGATATAATCATAAATAGATTTATATATAATCATGTATGGACCTAGATGACTCTTGTCTGATCAAATCTAATTATACATAGATTTATATATAATCATATATAGCTCTAGATAATTCAGGTCTAATCAGATCTAATTATATATAGATTTATATATAATCATATATAGCCCTAGATAACTCAGGTCTAATCAGATCTAATTATATATAAATTTATATATAATCATGTACGGACCGAGATAACTCAGGTCTAATCAGATCTAATTATATATAGACTTATATATAATCATATATAGACCTATATAAGTCAGGTCTAATCAGATATAATTATATATAGACTTATATATAATTATATATAGACCTATATAAGTCAGATCTAATCCGATCTAATCATATATAGACTTATATAAAACATACATATAATACATTAGTCCATATATGATTATATATATTTTATATCAAAATTTATATATAATCATATATAATTATATATATTTCATATATAATCATATATAAATATATATGGTTAGACAAATTCATTTTTTCCCGGGTTCTTATTATAATATCATTGCCAAATAAAGATCACTCGCTGCTTGAGTTTCATCACTTTTCTTATCTCTGTACGCTCTCGATCGCTCAACTGATGTACTGATTTGTGAAAAATTGCGATGATGAACATCTATTTGTACAACTATTGCATTTGGATACTCAATAGAGTTTTCGGACTCTGCCATTATTTACTCTAAAAATTATTTAATTAGTTTACCAAAATTATTTCACTAACTTTAATATTCATATTTATTTCATAACTTAATAAAAATAATTCAAAGCAGACATTTGATGACTTAATCAATTACACAAGTTATGAATAAATAATTGGAGTTATCTTTTCAAAGTAATACACTCATATGATGACAGTTAATCTTGTAGACATGCCACGATTTTATAGAATTAAAAATAAATAAATAAATCATTAAAAACGAATAATTAATAAATATGTACGTATACATATTTTCATTTTCTAATCGTGTTTTGTTTTATTTTTAAAGTATTATTTAATTGATATTTTTTATTGTTTTTAGAATTAATAATGTTCACTAGATTTACAGTCATATTTATTAATACTTGCTAATTTTAATAGATTTATATACATTCACTGATACTTACAATCAAAAAGTGAGGTTAACCTCAAACAAATATTAAAATCATGCTTACGTCTTGAATTCATGAAACGAAATATATATCCGGGTAAAAAAGTTATATATAATTAGATATAATTATATATAATACCGTATATAATTATATATGAAAAATGACCCTATATAATTATATATAATTATATAGAATTATTTCCATAGAAAGAAAAACTGTCGAGCGCGGGAACCGAACCTGGAACCTGACGCTTCAAAGACTAATACTTTACCCGTTTACCTATGAGACTTGCTTGAATATCAGTTCGCTTTGAGCATTCAACGCAGCAACATCGTGCTGTATATCTCTTATGTTAAAGTCCTGCTCCCAGCGAAAATAATTGAATTGATTGTTCGATTTGAGTGATGTGTGGTGCTATTTATGATATTATCATTATGATTGCCAAATATAAACATTAACGATTCATTTAATACATAAAATTAGTGTTGGTCGAAGGACTGCGTGCCAAGGCACGCCCGTTAGGGAAATGGAAAGGAACTTTCCGAGTAAAATACACGGTTAAGCCGTCCATCTGACAATCTTTCATTGTCAGAACTTAAAAAACAAGCGAAAAATCTAAACAGATTAACGAACACATCAAATTTCGATTTTTTATTTGATAAAGATAAAAAGAAATTTAAACCTAACCTTAAAGTTGGCAGGTCCCGCTCGAGTTCAAGAGAATAACCCATAGATGGCGACTCTCTCACGAAAACTAGCGATACTCAAGAGGTAACTAACGACGGATTCATATATCCAAAATTAAAAAGGCCAAGAAGACCCATAAAACCTATCGATAATGCAGACTTCAGTTATCCCAACAGATTCGAGCCTTTGAAATCAACAGAGGGCGACCCTGGGGACAGTAATAGCTCCAAAATAAATAAACATAATAGTAAATAAGACAATATTCTAAGAATAATTCTAGTAATCAAAAAAATACCAATATTCACCAAAACAAAACTCAACCTCAAACTTCACAGTCACAATCTACGTTACCAATTCCAAGACCTAACGCCTTTAAACTAAAATTTCGTCCTCCACCAATCCATGTGTACAATGTTAATATCAAAACATGTCAGCCATCATCACGAGTGCAAGTATCGGTGAAGACGAATTTTGGGTCAGGAAAAATAAAGAATATTTAAATATATCTTCTCTTACAATAGAAGGATATAATAAAATTAAAACAATTCTTGATCAAAACAACCTTAAATATTAATACAACCTTAAATCTGAAGAGGACGTCAAGAACAACATTAACAATCGAAATTTAGCTGACATCCAAATAATGAGTGTAACCAAAATCGCTTATGAGAAAGAAGATCCTACCAAAACTTTTTTCCTCGTCCAATTATCCGCAGAAAGCAAAACTGTGGCCCTCACCAGGTTAAAATACCTACTCAGTCAACCTATCAAGTGGGAGAGACTTGAAAGAAAAGAGGTATTTCAATGTAGGCGCTGTCAAAAAATTGGACACGCTAGCAAAAATTGCACTCTCGGTTTCAGATGCGTAAAATACAGCGGAAATCATGGGCCAATCAAGGAAGGAGTTGTGTGTCCGGCAACCACAGATAAAAAATTACTAAAGTGTGCAAATTGTGGTAGCAATGAACACCCGGCATCCTATGCAAAATGCCCGTACCTCACATTAGCTTACAAAGTAAAAGATGATGCCAAGACTATAAACATAGCCATTAAGAAAGCCAAGATCAACAAAATCAATCGTTCTATCAATCCTAATCTATCATTCGCCAACGCGGCTAATAGTAACATAGAAAATTTTCCGCCACTCCCGAGCCAAACACCGAGGCAATCAAGGATTGCGGGCTTTAGCGCGCCAAAACTAAATACTGCTAGTATTTCGAATGATACCCACTTTAATAATGCACAAAATTTCTCTCATATCGAAGAAATCTTGACCAACTTCCAGAACAGCATGATTGCGGTTTTGAAAACGCACCTTGACAAAATTAATAATCAGGTACAGGAGAACTCAAGGAAGATTGAGGTCCTATATTCACAATTTGACGAATAAAAATGGTTTTACACACCATAAATAGTAACAACAACTCACTGTCTCAGTCATCAGACTCCGTAAATTTAATTAACTTTTGTGCAATCAACGTCAACTCCCTTGGTGCGAATAAGCGCAGGTTTGATTGATATGATTTTGTTGTCAAGAATAATATTGATGTCACTCTAATCTCAGAAACCAAACTAAACAACAGACATAAACTCAGTTTTGATAATCACATTCTCATAAGAACAGATAGGCCAAACTCCAAGAATGGAGGGGGTACCGCAATCCTCATCAATAATCGTATTAACTTCACAATAATTACACATCTAAACTCACATAATAACAAAATTTAGAGTACACTGTAATCAAAATCCACACACAGTCGGACAACACATTCTTAATTATCAGTGTCTATGCCACTTACAATAACAAAAATACCTTCATCGAAGAACTCACAAAGCTATTTCAAGATTTCCGTTTTAATGACCCTAAAACCTTTTACAAAATAGAAAAATTACATAATTATAAGTCTAAACTGCATACGGCACTCCATAAAGTTGACCGACAAGACAAAAAATTATTTACACAACTTAAAACACTAATAAAATTCACTAACAACCTGCTTGCGCAAGAATTCAAGCGCACTGAAACATCATATTGGGAGGCAAAAGCGAAAAGTATAAACTTTCGCGACCCCACAAAATTTTTTCCTAAAATCAATTCATATTTTAGATATAAAGAACCACCTCGGATTGACGACTTACTTATAAGCAGAGACAATAATCTTATCACTCCAGAAATCACTGGAACCGAGCCTTGCACTATCATAAATGATAAACTTCTCATCATAAACCCTGTAATGAAACTTAATGTCATTGGAAAGTATTTCGAGTCGATCAACTCTCCGCGCTATATTCATCTGGGCAGCGAGACAAAACGCTTAGCAGATGCTGCTGCTAACAGAATCAAGACACAATTACAACACAACCGAGCGAACTTCAACACGCATACACAATTTTCAAATATCAACCGTGCTTACTGCCCTACACAAGACGAAAACAAGCCCAAATATTTCCACTCTTATTTAGTTGTAGAAATACTTTTGAAAAGAGCTAAGAACAAAACATCTAGCGGACTCGACAAAATTCCAATGATTGCACTCAAACATCTGCCTACTGAAATGATAAGAGATTACTCCATAATCTTTAATAACTGTTTGAATCATTCTTATTATCCACAAAGATGAAAAAAGGCTAAAGTAATTCCTATCAGGAAAAAAGACAAAAACACCACAGAGCCATCAGGATACCGCCCAATAAGTCCCACTAGTAATGTTAGCAAAATATTCGAAAAACTAATAAAAATCAACATCTTGCAACACGCTGACAAGAAGAAAATTATTCCAGATAACCAATACGAGTTCAAGCAGTATCACTCTACGGTTCACGCTATACATAAATTTGCCTCAGACGAGAATAAATATCTATTAAATGGAAGGCTCATAGGAGCAGTACTGTTGGACTTGGAGAAAGCATTCGACTCCGTTTGGTTAAATGATTTGATTTACCTGTTAACTGCTCTCGACTTTCCGAGAGAAATGATACTATTAACCTGTGATATGCTTCACGGCAAATCATTTGTTGTCGGGAACGGAGTTACCCTATCTACGCTCACATTCTGGGTTCTTGAAGGAATGCAACAAGCCACTGTAACAGCATCGGTGCTTTTTAATATCTACAATAGTAAAATTCTCAATATGTTTGAACTCAACTTAGGTAATCAGACACACTCCGGAGCTTATGCAGATGATCTTGTGGTCTACGTAGCTGATAGTAAAGTACCCATTATCCAAGACAAACTGGAGAAGCTGGTTAACGAAATTTATAAGTATTACGAATTGTGGAACCTAAAAATAAACACCAATAAAAGTGAAGTAATACTATTCCACAAAACTGTTAACGAGATTACTTCATCGGTAAAACCGCGATTGAAAAGTTTTCGGATTACCATAACAGATGAAGATAATGGGACAGTATCGGAAATTCCAAGAAAAGATGTCGTCAAATACCTAGGAATCAATTTTGATCACCTACTAAGAATGAATCATCACCACGCGATTCAGCTCACAAAAGCCAAAATGGCTTTCAGAGCTTATGCCCGAATATTTTATAACAGACATATGGAATCCAAAGCTAAAATCATATGCTACCAACTACTCGTTCGACCAATAATGTCATATGCTGCCCCAATATGGTGGAACACGGGTCCTTCAGTGATGGAACATTATAGAGAGTTCGAAAGAAAATGCCTCAGAGCCTGTCTGAGCATCTACAGATTACCTGAATCTGACTTTAAAAAACGTATCAGCAACGATACTCTCTATAATAAAGCAGGGATACCGAGGTTTGACATCTTCACGTTAATGCTGACTAGAAACTACTTCAGCACTTTGTACAGTGTTGACAACAACATATTGAAGATTCTCAAAATTGACAATCACCACATGGAGAAAAGAATGGTTCGAAGTAATTACTCATCACCCGAGTTATTCACTAACTTGGATCGAAAAGGCTGCATACAGGATAAGAACAACGTTCTCATCATATACCATATACAAAGACACTGCGCCAAAAAACCCATATGGACTGACATAGATAATATACCTGAAAATAAATGGGTATATTCAAAATCATTATCAAAGACTGATCATTGATCAGTGATCAGTGATTGATCAGTGATCAAGAAAATCTTGACAAACTTTCTGACAAATATTGGTGACTTCAAGGTGATGCCAAGCACCTTGATGAGATTCGTCGCAGAGCCAGATTAAAATTTCAAAGAAGGATGCAACGCCAAAACCGCCGATAGCTGCTGTGAACAAGGTGATCATTTCACTGTGTGCAATTTTAACATTATTTTATCTATATAACTGTATATATGTATTAGGGTGCTCCATTTAAAACGAAAAAAATTTTTTTTTCGCTGACACATGAAAATTTTGTTCTTTATATTGAAAAAAAAAAATTCCCTGAAAATTTGAGCTCTAAATTTTAATTTTAAGTGGTTCCTTCCAGTCGGTTTATATTTCCCATTTTAATAACATCAAAATCATGATTTTTTTAATTTAAATTAATGTAGCTCCGTTTGATTTCACGGTATTCCGTTGTGATTAGTCGGAATTTGTAGTATATTAGTGACTCTTTGAAAGTGCTCTCCAAAATTTTTTGTACTAGAACATGTCCCATCTGTGTCGGCCTCGAAACCCCTATTTTCTCAACAATTGTTATATTTTCGTTTTTATCAACAAAACAGTTGAAGTTATAAAAAAATTTTCAGAGAAAAATTTGTAGGAAATTAAATTTTCTACAAAAATACCTTTGTGTGAATTTTCTGAGGGTCGTAATCCAAAAGGTATAAACAGTTTAATGTATTAAAATCTAAAAAAAATATAAAATTTAAATTTTTATTGTATGATTTTCTAACTCTATCGAATCAGTATACGCTTTTATTTAACAAAATTAACTTTATTGAATTATTTTTTAATTTTTCATCCTTAATTATAGACCAGTGCAACGCACTTTTTCCGAAAATCATATTGATATTAATTGTTCAGTGAAACATTTTACTATACAATGTATCCTTGTAGTTTACATTATTGTTATGTAATTATTATGAAATTAAACATAGGAAATTGAATTGTTTAATGTACAAAATTATCATGTAAAATAACGAATATCGTAAACATTGAATTTCACAGTTCATAAACATAGGAAAAATTATCTACCCAACTAACAGTAACACTTTATATAATGTGGTTTAGAATGAATGACATATTCTTACAATGCACTCATTATGCAAGATGGATAATTTTTCCTATGTTCATGAACGATTTGTAAAATGTATTGTCTCTGGTCTTCGTCACGGGTTAGACAATCATTGTATTTTTGTATCAGAGCAACTCCTCTTTCGGCCGTATCATTGACAGCTTTTAAACAACTAAAAGTTTTCAAACATTCTTTGTAGTCGGGATCTGTATCCCAGCATTCAGGATCATTTTCAATAAATTTATGCGATAAACCGAATGACGTAAAAATAAAGAGAGACTCTTTGGACACAATATCACTGATTTGTTTTTCAGCTAGTGAATCGAAGTCTTTCTTTTTAATATTTAAGCGTTTGTCTTCGGTCGGAACAGATTTCCCATTTTTTAGTGACTGTACAATCTTTAACTTGTCTTCTCGAGTTACCTCAGGATCAAAAAGAGATAAGCAGGCAAGCTGCTTGTGTAAATACCAAAGATGCCTCAATAATTTTTCAAGCTTCAACGATTTGAGGTTGGATTTTTTTGTATTGTAGAAGTCTTTTAAACTATTCCAAGTCCTCATAAGGTGCTTTTATTGCACTTGGGGCTGTAAACCACACCTCAACGTAAAATAAAATCAAAAAGATACATATTTCACGTAAAATAATAACTTCTGAAGCTCTCATTAAAAATTGGCTTCTGAACATAAACATTTTAAAACAATAAAGAGCTTTTGCAAGTCACCGAGCATGATGCATCGCACCAGGGACTTTAAACTTAACTTCATCGCTTGGCACTGCACCCAAGAAAATTTTACAGAGTATCAGAAACTCTTTATAGTCATCACGAGGTTAGTGAATCTATAAAAGCAAAGGTGTCATAAAAGTTAATTAATAAGTTTGCACCAATTGAGTAGAATTAAATTTAAAGAAATCGCGGTTGAACTATGTTCTCATTTAATATATCCTTCGTTAAATTATATAATATTGACGTTTATTAGTGATATTTTAGTTCTTACCTGTAGCTGGTTTTTAATGAAAGCAAGTTTTTCATTTTTGATTTCATCCAATCTTGTTTTTACATTTTCATCATCTATTCCGACTTCATATTTAGTTTTATCGATCTTGTCCCAGGAACTTTGAAACCGTTTGAAAATCGGTGGGTTTGGACTATTCGAAGCGGGCCAAGCAACTTCAGTTACGTTTCTCAAAATTAGTTCGAAGATGTAATGACGACAAGCGAAGTATATCACATCTTTATTGAATCTTTCTTTCAATAAAGTGCATGTTCCATTCAAAATACCTGAAAGTTTATATTAAATACAATAAATCATGAAATTAACTAATTAGTTTGAAACTTAAGTACTTTGTGCGTAATAAAAAAATCAGTTTTTTAAATAAAAATTTTTTTTATCAAAAAAATAATTTACCAGTATTGACAGCTGTTGTATCAAAACTCATCGCCTTGACTTTATCTAATAAATCCCATTGATTGAGAGTTTCATAAATGATTTCAGCTTGATTGATCCCGGTAGCTGAATCAAGCATTGGGACATCAAGTATCTGTTCGGTATTTATACCCGTAACTCAGATAGGGAGCCTCTCATCTTTTGTTGTTTTGGTATCAGGAAGTTGCTTGCCGTCCCAATGAACAGTAATATTTTCAGGAAGATTAGCATTTTCTTTCAATTCTTCAAAAATTTCTTTTCTAAATTTAATACGGTGTCTTCGAATTGTAGAATAACTTATATTAAAGTCATCAATGTTCAAGCCCAGACCCTTCATGAAGGCAGAAATAAGATACATTGCCTGCCTACCTGTAATCTGAGTTCTGTCTAATGTAGAAATTATATCAAGAGTAAAGAAATCGATCTTTCTAATTTTCGCGTCCAGCAATTCATCTTTAAAATCTGAACAAGTTCTTTTTGAATCATTAATAGTTGAAGTACTAGTTTGGCTATTTGTAAGACCTGATATGGAGGTTTCACTCAATTTTTGACTCAAATCTGAAACAATAAGAAATCATTATATTTTAAATTCGATTATAATTAATAAAGAGTGAATTGTAATTTTCAATGCTATAATTTCATTAATATTTAAATTAAAAAAATATAAAAAGTTACTGCATTCGTAATTTTCATTTTTATCTTCTTCTTCTTGCTCGTTTACTATAACGGAATTCTCAGGAGTTTGTAATTTATTATTATTTGGTTCATCAATTGTTACGGCTACATGTAACCGGTACATTTATTATTATTATTATTACCATTAATTTCATCCATATTATTACTATCATTATTATGAATTATCAGTATTTTATTACAAGTAAAATATCGTAAACCGCACCAATTCGATATATTCTTTTGTAGTATTCCTACATCAGTTTAGATAACTTGCCACCATATAGAGTATTAGTAGCCGTGACCGTGTAAGATCGGGATATTGGTGTTAGTAGAAGACGGCACGTGCGCCCCTACTCCAACTAAATGTCTTGGAGCCGACCGAAGATCGTAAATGTCAAAAAGCTAAATTACGATGAAACAAATGCAAGGGCCTCACCACTGGTAGCTTTGCAGTCATAAAAGCATAACCTTGAACTAGAAGGCGTTTCTAAATCGGCGACACGAAGCCGGCCCAGCTGCGAATAAAAAAGCTAAGAGAGGGGAGAGTGCCAGTTTGAACTTGTTTCAGCCTCATTAGCATATTAAAAACTCAGAAAAATTTCATTTAACATAGCCAAAAATGGACATGTTGCGAGTCCTTCAAATGACATTGCGGATAGCAACTGTACTATTTCGAATTCTTAGAAACCCACACCAAATGAGAGCAGCCATCGAAGACAAAGGACTAGAGTACCTATAAAAGCTCTAGCCCGGGCAATAGAGACGAGCAGTACAAACTTAAAATTCGCAAGGGCTTTGTCGGACCGTAGAACAGTATTAGAATAAAATTTGCGGGGGCTACGTTGTACCGTATCAGTAATATTCGTGTAGGGCCAGTTCGGACCATAGTTTTATTAATATTTGAACTGCGAAGTAGAAATATTAACGGAAATTTTGACATTACGACAGTTAGTTAATAGTAAAAATTAAAAGTTATATTTCCTCCTCACTGCTCCAGGAAATAGAAAACTCTTTGATCCGACCCCTCGTCGCTCGTCGGGTAATTAAAAAGTCGTAAAAGTATAGGCCGGGAGACTTGTGTTAGCACTTGACGCTTATGGGAACGGCTAATGGCGTATCACATTAGTTGTCAACCACTTAACTTTATGTGACACTCGCGATCATAAATTATAGAAACCACTTTTCTGACCGCGTTTCTGTCACACCGAAGGACAGATTTCGGAAATGCTCACTCAATAAAAAGGGTTTGTAAGAACGGCGCCAAACTATCAGGGGGGGATACGGGAGTAACAAGTCTATAAAGTGTATCAAACGCTAGCCATCGCCTCTCAGTCGCGAAGATTATGTGCTGCCACCATAAGCTTCTCCCATTAAAAATTTCCTAACAGTCAAATTAGACAGTTAAATTATCTTTTAAACAAACAATCAACCAGTCAATTATAATTAAATTTAATTAAATCAACCAGTCTATTACGTACAGAGTACATTAATTTTTAAGTAAATCATCAGTCAACCTCTTACAGTGTACACCCAATTTTCAATAAATCAGTTCAGAATAATTAGTGTTTTATAATTTCGTGGCAAATCCTCATCCTTCCGATTAAAATAAAACGCATTGTTAATTTCACATCAACGAGCAGTCGTCTCTTCAAACATAAACGACAGGTACATTTCTTATTATATAAATATATATATATTTACATTGGTTATTCTATTCCTCTCTGAAATCTTCTAATACATCTGTTGAGCCTGACCTAACCCAATCCATGACCCAGTTTTTAATCGCGTACATAGTGTGTCGCTTCACGTAACCCTGACATACGGTTATTAATAGGCGCGGTTCCCGCCTCCCGAGACCTATAACCTTAAGTGGTTAGTCTCAAAATTTAAGGAACTGGTCTAATTGTTACTAGGACGTAACACAATCAAAGGTACACATCGATAGCCTCCTTTTTCTTGACTTTTTATCAAAAATGATTTTATATTAGCACGTGAATTTTCAATTTGAGAACAACTAGCTATATCAAATAATGTATCTAATTTAATATTAAAATCTTTTACTCTTTTTGCTGTCCTAATGATATTTTGTCTTTTCGATCATTTTTCTTCAAATTCTGATAACACTTATAAAAATTTTCTAATTTTTTTATAGAATATTGTGAGTGACTAGTCGGAATTAAGAAATGAAGCCAAATATCATTTAATTCTCTAATAACTTGTGTGGCACTTTGCCTAACAGTTAACTTCAAAAGCTGATGTTTATAAAGAAAAACATTTATTACATCTCGATGCGTAGTTACTCTATGATTATTCAACTCATCAATTTCAAATCCGACTAAATAATTATACGTTTTTTTTATAGATTTTTAACTTTCCGCTAAGAAAATTGAAAATTTTCAAAAATCGGGAAGTTATTGGTTTTACCCCGTTTTTCGAAAATCGAGTTTTCATCAGATCTCGACGTTGTGAGGTCCTAGAAAGCTTCCCTGACTATTCCCGCGAGGGTGTCACTATGTCTGTATGTGTGTGTGTGTGTGTGTGTGTGTGTGTGTGTGTGTGTGTGTGTGTGTGTGTGTGTGTGTGTGTGTGTGTGTGTGTGTGTGTGTGTGTGTGTGTGTGTGTGTGTGTGTGTGTGTGTGTGTGTGTGTGTGTGTGTGTGTGTGTGTGTGTGTGTGTGTGTGTGTGTGTGTGTGTGTGTGTGTGTGTGTGTGTGTGTGTGTGTGTGTGTGTGTGTGTGTGTGTGTGTGTGTGTGTGTGTGTGTGTGTGTGTGTGTGTGTGTGTGTGTGTGTGTGTGTGTGTGTGTGTGTGTGTGTGTGTGTGTGTGTGTGTGTGTGTGTGTGTGTGTGTGTGTGTGTGTGTGTGTGTGTGTGTGTGTGTGTGTGTGTGTGTGTGTGTGTGTGTGTGTGTGTGTGTGTGTGTGTGTGTGTGTGTGTGTGTGTGTGTGTGTGTGTGTGTGTGTGTGTGTGTGTGTGTGTGTGTGTGTGTGTGTGTGTGTGTGTGTGTGTGTGTGTGTGTGTGTGTGTGTGTGTCAAAAACATCATTAGTGCAGTTTTAAGCTCCTGATATAAAATTAGCGGGAAGTTGCACGGATGGCCTTTAGGGTCTACCGTTTTTCTAATTTTTTTAGTCATGATGATATAAAAAATAAGAGAAAGACTGATAAGATTGAATCGACACTCAATTCGACATCATTTTTGAGGTTATATTATAGCTTCAACAATACATAAAAAACACAAATAAATTAAAACAAAAAACACATGAACTTTATTGAATTAGTTAAGAAAGTAGAACTAAATATTGAAATTCAATTGTTAATCAAAAATTTATTGTTTATAACACTGATTTTATTATCGTGAAGCTGTCAAATATACGTAAGTAAAACGTTTGAGAACAAAGCGTCTTAGATTAAAATAATTGTATAATCGGAGCTTACTTCATTGTTCTCCCGCGGTAAAATCATACAAACTTGTTTAAGGTTAACAGTACTGTAGATAAAAATAAAAGTAACCAGTGCAAAAAATAATTTTTCAAATTTGACTTGTTTTTAAAGCTAATTTTGGTATATATCTTTATACTAAGAACAAAAAAAAATTTTTTACACTCAATAAATATCAGAAATTCATATGAGAAATTTTATTCTTGAAAATAAAGCGTTGAAACACTTTTTTTAATATCTTTTCTCGATATTACTGATCTTTTCTTTAAAAAAAAAAGTTGAATAAGCTTAATTTTGTTAAAAAAAGCGTCAGTTGAAAAACCATACAACTAAAATTCAAATTTCATATTTTTTTTTTTAGAGATTAATACATTACATTGTTTATACCTTTTGTATTACGACCCTCAAAAAATCCACAGAAGGGTATTTTCGTAGAAAATTTGATTTCCTACAAAATTTCCTTTAATAATTTTTTTATAACTTCAACTGTTTTGTTGATAAAAACGAAAATATAACAATTGTTGAGAAAATAGGGGTTTCGAGGCCGACACAGATGGGACATGTTCTAGTACGAAAAATTTTGGAGAGCACTTTCAAAGAGTCACTAATATACTACAAATTCCGACTAATCACAACGGAATACCATGAAATCAAACGGAGCTACATTGATTTAAATTAAAAAAATCATGATTTACATGTTATTTGAATGGGAAATATAAACCGACTGGAAGGAACCACTTAAAATTAAAATTTAGAGCTCGAATTTTCAGGGAATTTTTTTTTTTCAATGTAAAAAACAAAATTTTCATGTGTCAGCAAAAAAAAAAGTTTCGTTTTAAATGGAGCACCCTTATATGTATATATTCCTTAATAACTCTCCTTTCCTAACCTATTTCCCTCCCTCTTTCCCCTCCCCTACCGGCCTCTCGGGCCCGATACTGTTTTGATGGTTTTGCACGACTCATGATGCGAAGCATCAGAAAGTGCTTTACGATCGAAAAATTTTTTTCGCCTCATTTTGGCGGCTATTTTTATTATTATAGCCTTGTTAGTTAATGAAATCAAGATATTTTGCATACTATGGTTGAGATAATTCAATGGAGATTAATTCCATACTTTTTAAAAATTGATTTACTGCAATAGAATTTGAAAAAAACACCAAAATAAGTCAAAAAATTTTCCTGTCCGTCATGTGTGAAACCCGGAAACACTGTAACTTGTGGAAAAATCCATTATTTGAGTTAAATTTTTAACTTCCCGCTAAGAAAATCAATGATTTTCAAAAAGTCGGGAAGTTATTGGTTTTACCCCGTTGTGAAAAAATCGAGTTTTCATCAGATCTCGACGTTTCGAGGTCCTAGAAAGCTTCCCTGACTATTCCCGCGATGGTGTCTGTATATCTGTATGTATGCATGTATGTATGTAAACCTCTCATAACTTTTAAACGGCTTGGCCGATTTGATCGCGGTTGGTGTCATTTAAAAGAGCTTGACTAAACTTAGATTTTGAATACAATTTGGACCGATTCCGACCGGTAGATTTTGAGGAATCTTAAAAAAACTACGAAAAAAAATTTTT
>JZSA01000991.1:0-24894 GCA_000956155.1 Cotesia vestalis
GCAAAGGGCATTTGACGATATCAAAAATGCCCTCTGCGAAAATTCATTCCTTAAATACCCAGATTTTAATAAACCCTTCATCCTAGGTGTCAGCGCGTCAGACTTGGGAATATCCGGAATTCTCAGTCAACCGACGACAGAGGGGGACGATGACTTAGAAAGAGATGGAGAGAAAATAGTGTCATGTGTCTCACGCGTCTTTCACGACACCGAAAGACGATATACAGACATTGAAAAACAATGCCTTGCGGTAGTTTACGCTATTCAACGATTCCGACCATATCTCCAAAAACATTTTACTTTAATAACCAGTAGCCCTTGCGTCATCTGGCTAAGGGACGCGCGACCGTCACAGAAAGACAAGCAAAATGGCGGTCTAAATTGAGTAGATATAAATTTAATGTCGTAGTCCGTCATAAAATCACCGAACAATATGCTGAAGGACTCTCATACAACTCTGAAGGTCGTCCCGAGCCCTTAGAAAACGCATTAAATAATAATACTGAGAATAACTCTTTAGCGCTGCCCATCACGGATGTGACTAAAACAAAAAAATCTAATAAAATTCTCTCAGATGAAGAAGCGATTCAATCGGTCAAGTGCCCTGGTCGCCCTCACGGATCAAAAAATAGACCAAGAATCAGCAGCGCCTCCGAAGTCAGAGAAACAATCGCCTCTCGTCTTAGAAAGAGGGAAATGAGAAAAACGCGAGTCCCACCCAAAATAAATTATCTCGAAAATAGCAACCTCGACTTAACTATAGAAGATCCCGAGTCGCAGAAAACCGGAATTGAAGAACAGGGGGACGACGAGGTCTTCTTGCCAGCCTCAACTCCCGGACCCTCCACGGTAAATCAACCAGATATGGGTCAAGAGGGGGACGACGAAGCTGAAAAAGACGATAAAATCGAAGGAAATAAAGAAACAATTATCCCACAAAAACAACGATGAAAAACCTAAGAACTAGTCAAAATGTTCGATGAAATCATTAAAAGACGACCCCCTCAGGAAAATTCTTACAAGGAAAAGGCTTTAGAGAAAATGCGTCTAGAAGAAGCAATATTTAATTACACCCCGCAACAATTAGCCAAAATGAAAAGAACTAGTTCCGAAACTGCGAAAACCATCCGCCAATCATTAAGTAAAATGCCTCCACTCTGGCGAAGTGAAGAAGATTCCATAGACGACGACACAACACCTGTAATTAATGTCGACCAATTTCTTAGAGACAACAGCGATAACCCCGAGGAATGATCAAGCAGCGACATCAGCCCAGAAGAGACGGGAAGAAGCGAAGATCCCAGTGAAACGGAATACCCCGTCATCATAGAACCAGAGCTTTCGACCTCAGTAGAAATTGTTAACACAAGAAACGTCGTCAATACATACGATAAAAAGGAAAATCAACTAAATAAAAATTCTCTAACACCACAGAACCTAATTAAATCCCGATTCACAGGACATTTAAGAGACGGTTCAGAACCCCGAACCCCAATTTTCGAAAGATTTCTCATACCCGATGAACTAGCGGCCATGGGTATCTGTTATGACCACGCAAGCCGCCAAATTGTAGACGAAAACGGCAAGGGAATAAACGAAATAGTCGAAACCGAATCGGCCGACGCGAATAACACCCTTATCGAACCGGAACAGGTAGAATCAAACGAAAACTTATCCAACGAAACTAAATCGACCAATCCACAAAATAATAATAATCCAGAAAAATCCAACGATTCGGACAAAAACAAAAATAAGTCAACAACAAGCGGGAATATAACAGTGGGGAATGATGTAGGGAACCGCCGATTTGGACCACCCTTCGTCGGCTATGACCCTCCAACTTTCGAAGAGGCTGAAAATCTAACGAGAGCTAAACACGAGTCAAAAATCCGATCCGACAAACATACACCCGGCAAAATTTAATGTAGAAGACCTTTTATATACTTTAAAAGAGCCTAGAAAAAATAAATTAGACCGTTATTATACCGGCCCATATGAGATAGTCGAAATAAACGAAATGGGGAACTTAATAATAGAAAAAGAAAACAGGAAACGGAAATTACTCCACCCGAATAAGGCTAAAACAGCCAGCCGCGAAAAATTCGACTAAAAAGAACTTAAGTTGTTTGTTTCAGTATATACACATATATAGACGAAAAATTTTCAAAAAAAAAAAAATAAACATTGTACCACTTCTCCTCCTGGGACTCGGATACTTGGCGTGGGGCGCCGAGGAAGTGAAAATAAAACCAATGGAAGCGAATCCGGGCCTACTATACGATCCATTCAAGAGAATCCACCTCATCAGGGAAGAATGGCAACTAATCAGCTCGAATAACATCAAAAAAGGCCATTCGGCAGCCGAAATGGAAGTAGATTTCATTTTTATAATAATTATAATAATAATAATAATAATAATAATAATAATATCTTGTCTCATTCAGTTGTTATACCAAGTTGAAGTAGTAAGAACATCAATTTTTACGATTTTCAAAATTTCAAAATCATGTCATTTCCGAATTACTCGCCCGATTAAGCTCATCTTCGAACTTAACCTTGGTCTTGATCGATAAATGAAGCATGTTGAGTTTGAGAAGAATCGGTTATAAATTGAAAACGTTATCGTGCTGACAAGCCGCGTTATATCGTATAAATAAATAATAATAGCATGCGCCCTTCTCAACCCAACGCTAATCCGACATATATATATGTCGGAGATAGTATCGAGTTGAGTTTTCCCAAAGACAGGAAAATTCCCAATATAGTATATTAGTCTGTCTTTCTAGTAGTTGTATGCAGAATTGCAAAGCATAGAATATTTAGTTATTATTTATGACTTAAGCCGATTATGTTTTTTATGGTTATGGCGATGGGCTTGAGTCCGGAGTGACAATGGTCACCAAACGTAGCCGAGGTCACAGGATAGAAGTAAAAAGTATACAGTTAAAGATATCGACAGACAATAAGGGCTGTCGAAATATTTTTGAGAGAGGAAGTACTTAGGGTACTGAGACGAGTAGTTCTGGTTGAGCATTGATCAAGTAAAGACATCGAGCATATCCTGCTGACCCCGGATTCGTTCTCGGTCTTATTGCCCAGCGCTTTTACCTTGTATATTAATTATATTTGGATAATTAATTGTACTATTATTTATACAAGTTGGTGGACAATACATTTCAAATTTAGATCAGTGTTATAGTTTAATTATTCTAAATTAATTAATAATGTAACAAACGAATCCAATGGACTCTACCAACGCCCCTAATAATGCTCTTCCGACACATATATATATATATATATGTTTGTCTATTGGATGTTTTGGGGACAGTAAATAGAAACCTGTTTAAATAGTGGAAAACGTCATTATAGATTAAATTACATTAATATTTCTGTGAACTACAATTTTTTTTAACTTTTCACACAATTTTTTATCGACTGTATGATATGAGACCAGTTATATAATGGATGTTTCGAGGACCTATAACTTTGTTCAAGTATCGACTACTATGGGGACAGCTATACTGAACGTATCAATATAGTCTATATTTTAAGGACATTTGTCTGGTGACTGTTTTGAAAATGCTGATGCTCTGATTTTTTCAATTTTCCATACATATTTATAGTAATTATTGCTCATATAATTTATAAAATTGGTAGTTTTAAACACAAGTTACTATTTTTTTTCTTTTTCATAAAAATGAGAGATAATCTAAGATATCTAAGAAAAATGTATGCCTGGTTATCTAATACTTCAAAGCACTCAAAAATGTTTCAAGGGAAAAAAATTATGCTTTAAGCGTCAATCAAGTTATATTACATACAAAAGAATATTCAATTGATTCAAACAAAAAATAATTGAATTACATCAAATTATTGAATTAAGATAATAATCTTAAAGAATTTATTAATTTAAATGAAAACAGAAAATTTTTGATTCAACTAAAATTTACTTGAGTCACAAAACATTTCCAAATTTAAAAATTTGTCTACTTCAATAAAGACAATGAAATTCTTCAAAATAATTTTTTTAAATTAAAGAAATATATATTTTTTATATTGTATATTTTTCCGAAAATGGGTAAAGAAAAAACAAATGTCTGGCTGAGACCTCATACCAAACGTTGCAAGTACAAACCAATGTCCTCATAATGACTGTTCCATAGAATGAAAATGTCTCCATAGTTTTCTAATGTCCTAATAGTATACAAACAGTAAAATTTACAGATTACCGTATATTTCAGCGCTTGTATACCAATGTCCTCATAATGGCTGCGTTCAGGTTTACTAAGTTCTGAGCAGGGCTGACTTGATCTACCAAAAAATTAACTTTGGACACACTTACTGTTTCTAGATAGAGCTTACAACTTTCTATACATATTAGCATTGCAGTATATGTCAAATATGTGAATGTATATTATTTACAAAATAAACGCTATTTTGTTTGGAATCAAATTATTAAAAATAAAAATAAAACTAAATAAATATTAAAAATGGACGGAACTAATTTAAGTATTACATACAGTTGGAATGATGAAAATTACACTGTGATCGACAATAAAGATGTTCATAATAAGATACAAAATGGTATGTATGCAATTTAATTTCAAGATGCGAAGTTTAAAAAATATGTAACCTAACAATTATAATTTTGTAGTTAATTTAAATAATTGCCATTTTTACTAATTATTTTTAGATCCGTCGTTTGCATTAAATTTTTTTAAATCTATTATCCCTACTCAAAGTCCAACAGATGACAGAAATGTGGATCAGACAGCTGATCCTAATGAGGGAACAGCTTTGACATTTACAAACTTTGAACAGGTTACGCAAGGTACTTCATAATAACTGGAATATATTTTTTTCTTGATCGTTTCCTTAGTGTCTTGTGTATTTTCTTAATTTTTATCATAAATATCAACTTATAAGAATATACGTAAAATTATAATATTATATTATACAGATTTTCTGGACAAAGAGGTACAAAATAATCAATCAGATACAGTAGGAAAAAAGAAAAATCGCAATGGTAAGTTAAATATAATAATTAATTGTAAAAATACAGGTAAAATTTTTATTGTACAGATTTACTGGACCGAGCTCTGGAAAAAAGTCAATCGGATGCAGTAGGAGAAAAAATTACTCGTAATGGTACGTTAAATGTAATAATTAATTATAATTTTTTCCGTTTAATTATACGTAACGGAAAATTTTTTTTGTGTATATTTAATTTGCAATTATTTCACAATTCTAACTCTAATTATTTCTTAGCAGAACGCCCTTGGAATGATCACAAATCAATCAAATTATTGCTGACGGAATTTGAAAAACGCGTCCACCTATTTAGAAATCCGAAAATAAGAAACAAAGACTTGTGGATTCAAATTTGTGGGGTATTTAAGGAGCATGGTCTTACTGATTACACTACCGATGATTTGAGTAAAAAGTTAACAAACACGAAAGCAACATATGTTGAAAAAAAAAGGAATAATAATTCTCGGCTAACCACAGGACGAGGTCGAAAACCGTAGCCTTGGTTTGATGAGATGGATGAAATATTTAAAAACGATGAGTCTGTAAACTTCTCTACCAGTACATTCTCCAGTATCAGTAAAGAAAATATAGAACCTATTAATTTGACAGTTTCAGACACACAGTGAGTATAAAATTAAATCATTTGTATTTTCCTAATAAATTTTGATTGATTATTTATTTATTTCAGTGTTGCCAAAAACATGGTGAAAAATTCATCAAACGAGCAGTTGTCTGCCTCGACCTCAAAGTCAGGATCTGATTCTTCGAATACGTCAAAAACTGGACCTGGAAAAGTAAAAAGCTCTTATTATCAACAAAAAAAAGCTTTTATTGATATTGGACATCAGCGCAATAATATTATGAAAGATCATGTGGACTCTTTAACAACGTCGCAAGAATTATATCATGAAGGGCTATTAACCTTAAAAGACCTGACAACGGTGAAAGCAGAGAAAAACCGCATTCTAAAGTCTTTTTTGGATAATCGTGATAAACAGACTTATTTTTGTCTTCTTTTTGAAAAATATTTTTTTTACAAATTATTCGTTAATTAAATTTGAAGTCGTTTTTATAATATAAAATTTCAGTTCAACAAAAATTATGTTAAATAAAAAAAGTAAGTGATATTCATTCAATAATTAAATATTTATTATAAGTCATTTTATTTAAAAAAACAAAATTTAGAACACGTTCAAATTTTTTTTTTTTTTTTAAGAAATTTGAATTTTGTTTTTTCATCATTCTTTTATTTTTCACCTAATTTGTTTTAAAACAAAATAAAAATTCATAACTTTTCAAGCAAGGTAATAAGAGGGATCTTTTACTTCATCATCCTTGCATTATTCATCCTTGAATTAATTCTTAATTTTTTAATTATGTGTAAGCATTAAAAAATTATAATTAATCAAACATAATTGAGGAATTGTTAATTGTTTTTACTTTTTTAATTTCAGGGACCAGAATTCAGGAACGACTACTGTTACGAAGCCGCTTGATGACGTTGGAAAGACTTTTCCAATACGAAAGCTGGTACGAGATGAATCGTCCTGATTATGAAAACTGGGCGAAAATTGCAGAAAACAGCGGACTTATTGGAAAGAAATCCGTCAGTGAATGCTGGCGTCATTTTTGCGAACTCAATCATACTTTTAAGGTAAATAAATAGAAAATGATTATATATATGATTATATGACTATAAAAAAAAAAAAAAAAAAAAAAAATATCTCAAAATTAATTTTTCTTTCTTTTCAGTACCATAAAGGCGTATCGAAACGCGGTGAGCCTATTGAACCATGGGAGTACTATGACACCTTCAATCACTACTACCATGTTTGCTTGGACCGGGAAGATGCACGTTGGAGGGCAATCAGGGCTGCTCGCTATGCTCACGCTGGCGACTCTGACTGATTTTAAATTTTTGAAGATTTACATTGATCATCGATAAAACTCATATTAATTTCCTACTTCAAACAATCACATAATTTATTACTCTTCAATGAAGTTAATGATCATTATCGTTACTATTTTTTATTATATTACGTCAGTTATGGCCTAAATTTTTCTACTATGTTTGATTTAATAAGAAAAATATTAATGTTATTCAAAATAAAAAAAATGCGCGTTGGAGGGCAATCCAGGCTGCTCGCGATGAAGACTCTGACTGATTGAATTTTTAAACATTTGGATTGATCTTCGCTAAAACTTAGATTAATTTCCTCCTTTCAATAATCATATGATTTATTATTCTCCAATAAAGTTAATTATTATTATCATTATTATGTTTTATTACATTACGTGAGCTATGGCCTAAATTTGTCATATATTTTTTTTGAATTAATTATGTAGGAGTTAGGCAGGGATTGAGTTGGTATAAATTATAAGAAGAGAATATTTTGCTATAAACGACGTGTAAATTTATTCGATGACTAATTACAACTGTTAGTAAAAGCTTATGACTTTATTCGACAACGTGCTAATTGACAATGACTCTAGTATGCAAGAATTCGGCATGACTGCATGCGCAGTAGATCGATGTGTCGGCGTGTGTGCGTGTGTGTAGTGTACGTGCGAATATTACTGTGTTACTTAATCTCCAACACTCTCCCTTAATATGAACACGTACACGGCTCAGTCTGTCTCACTAATTACCATGGCTTTTGTGAGTTTGGCGTGTCTATCTCTCGGCAATGCTTTCGTCAAGATGTTGGCCGTCATCTCATCAGTGGATATGTGCACTAGATGTATCTCTTGATTTTTAACAGCTTCCTTGACGAAATTAAATTGGATTCGAACGTGCTTGGTTCGATCTAAGAATCCCGTCGCCGTCGACGTGTGTATTGCACCCTGGTTATCGCAATGAATAAGGAATTCTGAATATTTTCCAATGCCTAATTCGCCGATAAGTCCCCGAAGGTACATTGTTTCCTTCGTCGCTTCCGTAAGCGCTTTGTATTCGGCCTCTGTCGTCGATAGCGCCACGGTTCGCTGTTTCCTGGACTTCCAGCTGACTGCGGCTCCTCCAAATATAAATACGTATCCTGTGTATGATTTTGAATCTAGTTTATCATTTCCCCAGTCAGCATCGCTGTATCCGACGATTTTCTCCGGTGTATTTCTGTACGTGAGTCCAAGTCCGGGTGTTCCCTTTAAGTATCTTAGTACCCGTTTTGCGGCTCCCCAGTGCTCTTCTGTAGGGCGTTCGTTGAATTGGCTCAATACGCTCACTGTGTGCGCGATATCCGGTCTTGTCGCTACTGCCAAATACATCAGAGATCCCACTAACTCTCTGTACTTTGGGTTTTTCGTCGATTTGTTCGGATCTGTTGAGGCTTTCAACATCGATGTTGGACTCGCAGGTGCCTGTTGTGGAGTACAATTCTTTATCCTAAATTTCTCCAACAATTCTTCGACGTATCGACGCTGGCACAGATTTATTTCGCCGTTTTCTTGCTTGAACTCTATGCCTAAGCAATATTTGGCTTCTCCCAAGTCTTTAATTCGGATTTCATTGGCTAGTCCCTTTTTCAGTTCTTTAATCCACTCAGGATCATTCGACGTGATCAATAAATCATCGACGTAAACGGCTACGAGCAATATTTCGTTTGTCGTCCTGTATGCGAACAAACATGGGTCTGATACTGTCGGTTTTAGGCCTAGGTTTTTCAGAATTTCACTCAACTTGTCGTACCATTTCTTCCCAGACTGTTTTAATCCATACATTGATTTTCGTAGCTTGCAGACTCTTTCACCTTTGGTGAGCTCCTCCAGCATTTTTGATGCTTTTATTTGGACTTCGGAGTCTCTTCTTTCGCTACGCGTGATTTCACCAGGTCCCATGTCCCGTGCTCCAGATGGGAGCGTACTTCTGCTGCTAGGGCACGCTTCCACTCTGTCTATCCCGTTCCTCGGATCGCTTCTTCGAGCTCGACGTCAGCTATTAATGCTACTTCTTCAATAAACGTTGCATCCTTGAACTCCTCTCCCTCGTCGGTATTAGCTTCAACCTTTTGAGGTGACTTCTCTGAATCACTCGAGCTTTTATCATTTCGAGGTCGCTTATCTTCCTGGTACAACGACGTTTCCAGCGGTCTTTTGGTTCTTTGAACCTCATCTTCGGCGTTTGGAATGAATACATCGTTTGATGCTTCCTCGTCGTCTCGTTCCGGTGCTTCCTCGTCTTCCTGTGATAAGCTTTCACGACTTGATGCTCGACTTGAAGTAATTCTCGACGCACTTACGTATCTGTAAAGTTTACGAGGTCGTCCAGGCTTCCCAGATTTTTGTTTCTTGGGTCTTCCTCGTGCTCGAGCGGGTGAAGGTTCTCTTGTCATTTCCCTGCATGACCTCCTGTCTCTCAGGGCTCTCCCTGGCTCTGGATCCTCTTCCTGGGGGTGTGTGTATTCGACGTCCAGTTGTACGGCACTGTGTGATCGTATTACGTTTTCCTCTACGATTTGTACATCTCTGGTGATGACTACCTTGCCATCGTCGTTTCGTCGTACTCTGTAGGCCTTTGCGGTTTCGCAATAGCCGACCAATCTTCCATCGATTGATCTTTCATCGAGCTTTTGACGTCCTGATTCTTTTCGGAGCACAAACACTTTTGCGCCAAATATTCGCAGGTGTTTTAATCCCGGCTTTCTTCCGAACCATAGCTAAAATGGTGTAGATCCTCCGTGGCTTCTACTCGGACAACGGTTCCTCAGGCAATTGGCCGTCGTAATGGCTGCTTCGTTTTAAATTAAAATCGTTTCTTTTAGTATTGACGGTATTTGTCAAAAACTCATTAGTGTTATAACAATAGATCTTGCAACGATAAATACATCTAAAATATTAACAATAATTTGGATAGATCTAACTCATTATCTTGTTTGTCGATATAAGAATAGAATTGTCCATAATGTCATAAGTACAATTTTAAGCGCTCAGGTATCGAATTAGCGGGAAGTTACAGGGATGGCCTTTAGGGTGAACCGTTTTCCTAATTTTTTTTTCTTTTTACTAAATTCGCAAGACAAATACAAAAAATCTTTACAAAAATTATAAAAAAAAAGGGAAAGGAAAAATATAATTAAATTTTTCTTCAAATAAAAGTATAAAGCAGAGAGAACAACCGCTGACACAGCAAGTGCTGAAGAAGCTTCTCACCACCGGCCAGCCATCCAACGGAACCTGATACCTGCAAAAAGAAAAAAAAGGGGGAGGGAAGAGATAAAATAAATTAAAATTGTCACGGGGCTCCTTTATTACCTATTGAAGGCCCTTACCCCGACGATGGTTAATTATCGACGGATCATAGGGCGCTGTGATCTGAGATGCTCGCGGAGTGAAAATTTGACACAATAAAAATTAACATATGTTCCGGGGCCTTGAAAATAAGCGTTCCGCGGGTGGGGATAATTCGACACCAGGGGCAAGTGAAGTTGGTGCACGGAAAAGCGACATTGTGAAGCCGGAGCCTGAGACGCCAGCACGAGATCTTTTCCATAAGTCTAATGGTTTATTGAATAAAAAACAATAAAAATAGACCGTTTTCTCACTCTACTCTTAAAGTAAAATAAATTTTCGCCTCTGTATATTTTTAATACTAAAAAATTTTTTAAAAACTAAATAATTGACATTTTCAAAATAACATATTTTTCCATAAATATAATGGTTTATTGAATAAAAAACAAAAAAAAAGACCGTTTTCTCACTCTACTCTTAAACTAAAATAAATTTTCGTCTCTGTATTTTTTAAATACTAAAAAATTTTTTTAAAATTCCGACATGAGGACAAATGCAATAGTGAGATTTTTATGAAATCGACTATAAAGGTGTAAAGCAAATAATCATATGATTTAGTTGTGTTTTCCCCCTTCACTCTTTTCTACGTGGTAGAGGCCTACTGGGGACCCGCCACGTTAAAAAAAGGGCACGCATCTCACTACACAGTACCTCATGGGTGATGTGGAAATCTGTGTAAAAAACTAAATGTATTGCTGACAAACTTACCTGTGTATGAATGAGAAAAAAACTAGCGACAAATATTATTTTTTACTAGAACGACTGCAAGAGCAAAATTTCATAGAAAGCATTCGAAATAGACAATTTTATCAGTCTAGAAATGTATGCAAATATGTAAATTGAAGCTTATTTCGTCAGCTCTAAAATGCAATTGACCAAAATCGGATATCTCAGTGCGTTTAAAAGTTATTTGAGAGAGAAGCCGCCAAAAAAAGCAATTTTTTGATTTTCCAAATTTTAAAATGCTATAATTTCTAAACTAATCGACCGATTGGGCTCAAATTTGAACTCGACCTTTGTAATTAGTCATTGAAAGAGTATATTGAGTTTTATTAGGATCCGCATAGAATTGTAGACGCTATCGTGCCGACAAGCCCGCGTTATATCGTACATATATATAAATACATAGATATATAAACATTTGAAATATATATATTTTCTGATTCAGCTCGACGAGCTAAGTCAGAATATAGCAAGATTTTTAAAAAATTCCGACATGAGGACAAATGCAATCGTTAGATTTTTATGAAATCTACTAAAAACTAATAACTCTCTATCCAAACTTGAATCGAAATCTATGGGAAGCTTATGGGATATGTTCCTTAAAATTCAATCATTTATCCTGCATGTCGTATCTAAGGACCAATACCCACCGAGAAATATTTGCCGAAATCGAACAAGCAAAACACCGGCTAAGACAGTTCCTCGAAGACCCACAACTTGAAGAATTACATCCACAGAACCGCACAAAAAGAGCACTGTGGTTCGGCTTCGTAGGCTCAATTGTACGAAAACTATTCGGAACCATGGACTACAGCGACTAGGAACATATCACCAAAGAGCTAGACAAGTTATACCAAGACAACAGAGAACTAGTACACCTGTCCCAAAATAACTCTCACATTATTAAGAGCGAAATCAACGAAATCCTGAAACACGAAACAAACATAACCAAACGAATCAAAGAATTAGCCCGAACTTCAGCATCTCTAAATGTAACGTAAGAATAATCGGAAAATGTAAACTAACTTGGATAAAAATGAACGAGAAAAACACGTGGGCATACTCAACGTGTAAAGAGGAAAACATCCAGTGGAAATGCCCAGAACTGACAACCGGAAGCATCATAATTAACGGAACCGGACTAATATACCTCCAACAAGAATGCCAAGCAAATTGCAATGAATATAAAATCCGAGGAACAGCAAGAGAATCAACAAAAAAAGAAATAATCGCACCGAGCTTCAACCTATCTCTCGAAACGTTAAACTCGAGTATCAAATTTAACAGCGAAACTCCCAATCTACTAACAAAATTCTCAGATCTAGCTTCAATCATCGACAAATTCGAACCTTGGGGTCAAGGGTTAGAAGAAAATGAAGAAAAAATGTCACTAATAGCACTAGATCACCAAAAAGAAGAAACCAATAAGAAAATAACCATCGGATCGGTATCAACAATTGGAATATTATCGATCATTATAAGTGGGTTCGCCATACAAAAACTTATTCGTTGGCGCCTACTAAAACCGCAACAAAACAACAAAATCAACGAAAAGTCAGTCGTTATTGAACTGAAAACAGTCGAAGAAAAGACGTCATCACCGTCGAGAGTCAACGAATCACTTCCAGAGAAATCTGAAACCAATGAAGAAGGAAGTCCGCCGAGTAAGCAAACAACGACTGAAGATGCGCCTGAAACCGTTGAGAAACCAAAGAAGTCGAAAACATTCCGACTAAGAGACTACAAATCACCGATCTAGAAGACAATCCGAACATCAACATCGTAGAAAATAAGATCAACATTAAAGAATTATTAATCATAAACCAATGGCTCAATTGCGGAAAACCAAAAATTAATAACTTAAAATATTAATAATAAAAATCTCCCAATGACATTTCGCCTTACGAAATTTAAAATAGCCAAAATCGAGCCAACGGTTTCTATATCAAAATTTCCAAAGAAGAGAGATAGTAAAATGTAAGACAAAATTTTTATTTAATTTAAAAAAAATTTTTACTTAATTTACAAAATTTTTTTGCGACCGTAAGACTCATAAAACCGAAGATAAGATTACCTCCGGCCTTGAGGGGACGAGTGGAAACAGCGCAAAATCTCGATAAGAAATTTTTTTCTTTCAGAAAATTTAATCTTTCAAATTTCTATAAATTCCATCTAAAATTATTCTTCCATTTTACTATCACTATATCACACAAAAAATTTTCTTTTACTATATATTATTTAATCATTTAATTCTTTCATTACATTCCATATTTAATCTATATAAAACTTATATAAAGAATCCATTTATACACAATTTAAATTTCTATCACATATATTTAACTAATTATTATATTTAATCATATTATTATCTATTAATATTATTATTATGTCAAATCATTAAATATATATACCTAACAATTTCCATATACATTAGAAAATTTCATATTTCAGAGCTAACGTCACTCATTTTTAAACTTTTTTTCTCTAATACCAGCAAATAAAATGTAAGTAATAAAGAGGACAGGAAGAGTAATCGAGCGTTAATTATAACAGGCTGCTAAGTCAAGCGGAGTAGCTTACCGACGCCCGTCGATCGCGACCGCTAACCTCGAGCCTCTGCGATCCGTTGTTGTTTGTTGAGGTTGAATTATACGATTTGTTATTTTGTGATATTGTTGAGAACAGTTTTTTTTTTCTTATCGTCTACCGAGAGGAGATTTGTTGTTTCGTTGTGTGCGTCCTGTGCACGGGGAACGCCATCGCCGAGGAATTGCCGTCAGTCCGTCCATCGCTGCCTATTGTTTTGAAGTTCGAGATCTAGAGTACGAGCCGACCTTGGAAGTCTACTGTGAAAACCGGGATAAGTCTGGTCGCTGTTCTTTTAGCACCACGGTGTCCTCACCGCGATTTCTGACCACGTCGTAATTATCACGATTTTATCCGTGAATAATTTGTCTTGGTATTTTTTTTTATAGTAATTTTTTTTGTATAATTCAAGTTGCACGGAATTAAGTAAATTTCGTTCGGGATTTTAATCATAGTGACAATACTCTGAGGCTCGGTACCATTGAGTCGTGTGTTATTTGTGTGTGTGGCATTTTTTTCGGGATTATGAGTGCCGCTTACCTTCACCTCGAGCTTCAATTACCCAACAAATCGGATTTATAAATATTACTTTAAAAAAATAAGTTGAATAATTTGAATACTGTATAATTTAGTTTTTTTAACTTCTCGCTAAGAAAATCGAAGATTTTCAAAAATCAGGAAGTTATTGTTTTCACCCCGTTTCGCCGAAATCGAGTTTTCATCAGATCTCGACGTTTTAAGGTCTCAGGAAGCTTCCCTGACTACTCTCGCGATGCTGTCTGTATGTCTTCATGTACGTGTGTGTGTGTGTCGAGCGTTAATTATAACAGGCTGCTAAGTCAAGCGGAGTAGCTTACCGACGCCCGTCGATCGCGACCGCCTCTCGGCAAGCCACACCCACAGCTGTATTACCGCGTGGGTATAACGTATAAAGCATACCCGTATACATACCTCTTTCACAACAGTACTTACACATACGTATGAAACTATGTAAGTTCCACACTCCCGCAAATTAAATTCTAATCTTAATCTAAATCTTAATCTAATTAAATTCTAATCTTAAAATACATTCTAACTATAACTAATAACTAAGAAGAGGAGAGAAAGAAACAAAGGAATTATAAAACAAAATTTTTTTTTATACTTTAAAATTTTATTACACACAACATTACAAAATTTTTAACTTCCCGCCAAAAATCACAGATTTTCAAAAATCGGGAAGTTATTGTTTTCACCCCGTTTTGCAAAAATCAAGTTTTCATCAGATCTCGACGTTTGAAGGTCACAGGAAGCTTCCCTGACTACCCCCGCGATGTTGTCGAAAACCACGTCGATCGCTACCAAGCCGGTCAAAATCGGTTGATTCGTTCACGAAAAAAATCGAAAAAAAGTGTTTTTTTTTATTACACCGAAATTTCCAGTCTAATCAATTTGTGTCTGAAAGTATATCATAAAATTTGAAAACTTGCGTCGAATGACGCTAACCGCGTGAAAATCAACTCATTCATTCAAAAGTTATTGCGGTTTGAAAATTGAAAAAATAGTGATCAACAGATATGTAAACCTCTCATAAGTTTTGAATGGCTTGACCGATTCTATCGCGGTTGACGCCAATCAAAAAGGCTTGACTAAACTTAGATTTTTAATATGGTATAAACCGATTCGGACCCGTAGATTTTCAGAAATCTCAAAAAAACGGCGAAAAAAAATTTTTTCAAATGTTGTTTTTTCATAATTAAACGGCTTGACCGATCAATTCTAGAAACTAATCAGCTCTTAACATCAAAAAACCACGTCGATCGCTACCAAGCCGGTCAAAATCGGTTGATTCGTTCGTGAGTTATCGTTGACGAAAAAAATCGAAAAAAAGTGTTTTTTTTTATTACACCGAAATTTCCAGTCTAATCAATTTGTGTCTGAAAGTATATCATAAAATTTGAAAACTTGCGTCGAATGACGCTAACCGCGTGAAAATCAACTCATTCATTCAAAAGTTATTGCGGTTTGAAAATTGAAAAAATAGTGATCAACAGATTCGGTAGAATCTGGTGCCAAGTTCCGTTCTCAAGCCAAACTACCGAGTGTGTATATACCGTAAGCAGAACGGTTTTTTGAGGTTACAAATTTTTTTTCAAATTTGATTTGATTTTTTTTTTATATGATATTTTATAATAGTAGTTCGTGCTTTTTATTACGCGTATTACTTGATTATTATCAATTATCTTTATAATTTCTATTTAAAATTATTAAAAATAATCGGCACAAACTATAGCGACCCAGATTTTTAGATTTTAACTTTTTTCTTATGTAAAAAGCGGACGGCCAGAGACTAAATAATATAAGGATGCATGCTAATCTTACAATAGATGAGAAACTACAGTGAAAAAAAGATATTTGACAGCTTGCAATTACACACACCAGGCGGCGCAAGAATAACTTTTACATGAACTATAGCTTGAAGGGGATAGTTTGCCACCGGGAATGCATTGAATTAAAATTGTCAATTTTTATTATAATTACAAAAAATACTGAAATCCGAACAAAAACAGTTTCACTGTAAAAAAAATCGCGCCAAGTCCACGTTCATAAGACTATTAAGAAAAAAAAAATTTTATTTCTTTACAAAAAAATATAAAGTGAAAAATTAAAAAATCCATGTAACCTGTATGGTTGCATATGATTTTCGGAAATTAAAAAAAATTTTTTTGTAAATTTAAAAATTAAAAGAAGCAATTTTGGAACGTACTTGGTGTGCGTCATTGTGTACTTCAATTTTTTTTTAAAGTCCTAGTAGATAGATTTTAGGAATTTCAAAAAAATAAAATATTTCGTAACCACGCACACTAAATACGTTCCAAAATTGTTTCTTTTAATTTTTAAATTTACAAAAAAATTTTTATTAATTTCCGAAAATCATATGCAACCATATCGGTTACTTGGATTTTTTAATTTTTCATTTTATATTTTTTTGTAAAGAAATAAAATTTTTTTTTTCTTAATAGTCTTATGAACGTGGACTTGGCACGATTTTTTTACAGTGAAACTGTTTTTGTTCGGATTTAATAAACTCCTATCAAACTCTTGGGCTTGAAGAATTCAAAACTACATGAAAATTAGATTTTTGAGTTCGAAGAGCTCAAAAACATGAAAAGTGCAATTTCGAGCGCTTAGTTACGAAAGTAGCGGGAAGTTGCTGGGATGGCCTTCAAAAGTGTTTTTTCGGGATTACTCCGAAATTTTCGATTTGATAAATTAGAACCTGAGAATCACTTATCGGAATGATAAAACTGCGTCGAATGCCGCCAACCGCGTGAAAATCGGTTGATCCATTCAAAAGTTATTGCGATTTTAAAAATCCAAAAATAGTGATCTATGAAACTTCTATCAGACTTTTGAGCTGGGAGAGCTCAAATGCATTAAAATATTATCTCTCCGAACTCAGTGAGCTCAAAATATCACATAAATTATATTTTGAGCTCAAAAATGTCATAAGTACAATTTTAAGCGCTCAGGTATGGAATTAGCGGGAAGTTGCAGGGATGGCCTTTAGGGTGAAACGTTTTCCTAATTTTTTTTTTCGGATCTCACTCACAAAAACTTGTTGCTAGGCACCTTTAGAAAGTACTCACCCAGTATGGGCTCTTAATATTAATGGGAACAATACCCTCATCATAGTTTTCTATTTTCAATTTAGTTTGATATTAAAATGGTCAAATCTCATCACCAATAGCTTGTTAAGCCCGTACCATCATCAATATTTGTAGGGAATTAAATGCACTACAAAAATGGTCGTCTATACTTTTTTGATGTCTTACCATTTAAAAGATATTTAAGGTCAAAAATTGAAGAACTTAGAGAAAAATAACTTTTTTTTTTCTGAATTTTATTACTGACTGAGAAATAATTATTATCGAATGAACTGCATTGATTACTGTAGTAAATTTAACGCTCTACACAAAATGGTCTTTTATACTTTTCCGATTACTCAAACCATTTCGAAGATATTCCCATTCGAATTTCAATATGCACTGATATTCATCATTTTTTGATCATTATTTTTAATTTATACGTTTAATTTATCAATTTTTAGATAATTCATGATTCAGAAAGTTTCTTATTTGAGAATTATTATTGGATACATATCTAGAATAACAGATTCGGTTTCATCACATCAAATTTTATATTTTAATATAATAATAATTCAAAAATATATTAATTTCTTTAGATTTAGTTATCAAAATTGACTTTTATTACTGTTAGGGAATTTCGCTCGATGTTCTTTGACAACTTGCAGTAAATATTGAAACTGGTCGTCGTTTTTTGTCAAACACTGATTGTATTTAGATACCTACGCTACTCCACGCTCTACAACGTCATTAACAACTTTCAATTGATTCAAATATTCTTCATTTTCTTTGTAACTCTCATCCGATGTCCATAAGTCAATATCGACATCAAGAAAATCATATGATAGATCAAAGATTTTGAACAAATTTAATGATTTTTGAGAAACGAAATCACTCAAATCTTTTCGAATAATTGAATCGATGTTCTTTCGGTCAATCTCAAATCTCTCAACTTTAGAATCTATACTATCTCGAATTTTCACAGCGTCTACTAACCTTTTTTTTCATATCGAGTGGTACAGCGTCATCAAACAGTGATAAAACGGCGAGTTCATGATTTAAATACCACAAATGTGAAGTCACCTTTTCGCAAGTTGCTGAAGAAATTGAGGCATCAACTTTTTTATATTTGATTAATTGTTTTAAAAAATCTAAATTGTGGTTCGGAGCTGCAATCGCAGAAGTTGATGAAAATTAAGCCTTCAAATATACCATTATTGTAAAAATGCAAATCTGCCGCAAATTATTCAATTCTTTGGTAGTGAGACCAAACTCATCTCTAAAAATAAATATTTTCAGGCTATAAATGGCTTTCATCATCCATCTCGCATGATGGATTGCACCAGGGTACTTAAAACAAACTTTATCTTGAGGGACCACTCCAAGGAAAATTAGTGACAATTCTAAAAACTCCTTGTAATCATCTCGTGGTTGTCTCAACTAGCAAACAAAACAAGTAAACTCATATAAAAAATGACCAATCCGATTTTATATTCATAATTTATAACTATATTTTAAATATACTTGCAAGTATTGTGTGATGAAAGATGATATTTCATTTATTTACTCAAAAAACCATTAGCGACTTTTGGATCTTCAATACCAGCTTTATAATTGGTCTTATCAATTTTGTCCCACATTTTTTTGAATCTGCCAAATATTGGTACGTTGGGTCCTGATGATGTTGGCCAATAGACTTCAAATGCACTTCTCAGAATAAGCTCATAAATATGATGGCGACATGGCAAGTAAATTAACTCTCTTCCTAGAGCTTTTTCAATTTCTACACATGTTCCGCTATGAATTCCTGTAAGGTGATAACAGAATGTAAAATAACGAAATTTAAAAACTTTATTACTTATTCAGAAAAAAGTAATGAAAACATATAATCAATTTGTTCCTAAATTTGAACACATAACTGGATAAGAAGAATTGGATCGAGACAAAATCTTGATATTGCTAAAAAATCATAAACCTTTAATTATAATTACCTGTGTTCAAAGCAGATGTATCAAAACACATAGCCTTTACATAGCGACTAAGACCCTATTCATCCAAAGTCCTCAAAATAGCTGCTGTTTGATTCTCTGCCGATCCAGAGTCCATTTTTGGGACTCCTAGTAATTGTTCAACGCCAAATGCCGTAATGAGAACTGACAGCTGATCTACGGTTTTTGATCCAACAATATCCTGCAGTAATTTTCCATCCCAGTGTATGACATACTTATTGTGTAATTTAAAATCATTTTTCAATCCTACAGCAATGTCTTTTCGTACTATCATGCGAGCTCGTTGAATTGTTATGTAACTCAGAGTTGTCTCTTCCACTTTGATGCCAACACTTGACACAACAACAGTTATAACGAACATTGCATTTCTACTACGGACATTAGTTCTGTCTAGTGCAGCAATGAGCTCTGCACTTAAAACATTAATTTTCGGTGTTTTTACTACCGGCATTGGAGGGTCATACGATAAATCCGAACCAAAATTAGTAGCTAAACATACTCCTGTCATAGCTCCATGTATATGTGAAAAATAATGATCCCGTTACCGGGATAACTATAAAAATGGCAAACCAAAGTTCCAGTTAAGTTAACCCTACGAAAAATGTACAATTCCCAACTAAGAAACTAGCAGTAGTTATTGACTCCACTGCAGGTGCCCAAATTTAAGACTACATTGCCAGTCTAGCTACATACGTTAGAATTAATCAAGTTCATCTTCCGTATTTCAAACAACAGAGTAAGTGTCTACTTGTCTAACAAATAACTCGTCAAAGACATTGTGACTAAACATTTCAAAATTAAAGTAAACAGCAGCATTCATAACCAAAAGCGTCCGTGTCGTAACGTCTAACGTCTGTCCTATAATCCCACATTCAGTATTTGAAACTGAACTCAACAAAACAGGAATAAAGCTGACCTCGAAAATCACATCCCTACCGGTCGGATTACAGAATCCCGCATTCAACCACATTTTGTACTTTAGACGATAAGCTTATATCTTCCTGCGAAACAAAGACCTTCTTAAGGAATCCATTAAAATTATCTGTGATTACACGACGTATGATGTCTACCTATCAACAGACACTCTTTTCGGCTTCATTTGTAAAAAAGAAGGCCTCATCGCCAAAAATTACCCGATCAATATTGAAACTGACCAAATCCAAGGCCAGATGCATGACTCATTATCAGTAAATAGCTAGATAAAAAAATAATACTGCAAACTCATTATTAGCAGGGTCACAAACTTGATATTTTCAGGTTAGCGGTAATTTTCCGATTTGGTAAAATTACCACTCAGAAAACTTCAGCAAGTAAGCGATTGCAGACTTGACATGGTTTACTCTGTACTGAAGTTGCTGTCTAGATTTGAAACACGGAATTGAACAGTCCAATATTTGAGAAAGAGTTCTCAAATGTTCAAAATAGAATTCACAAGCAGTACTGTTAATCCTTGCAAAAATTAATTATCACAATCATCAATGGGCATGCTTGCTTAACTAAGAATTATCCAAGATTAGTAATCTGATCAGCGTAGAAAATTGATATCGATAAGAGCGCTTTTGTACCGGCCCAGATTACAACCAACTAAAATATAATCAACTTAATTGAAACACAACATGGATTCAATAGGTTAATTTTTAAACACATTGATATAGAATAAATTATTTATAATATAATCATAGAAATATTTGATTTCTAAAAAAATTTTTTTACTTTTGAAAATCGTTTTAGCAATAGATTGGTACAAAAATTAGAATTAACCAATCCCTTCAAGTGTCAAACACAAGATAGATATAACTTCAAGCCTAATCAAACACTTTATTGGTCCAAGTGCGAAACTTATGCGACACTTGAAAAGTAATAATGTGACAGGTATGCAACAGTAGACAAGTACCAATGCGACACGTATGTGACTATTGATTGGTACATTTTTGACACATGATAGGTACAAGTACGACACTTGACAGGTACAGGTGCGACAGATACCAGACACATCGAGTATACCTATCAAAGGTACTAGCGTCGCTTACGTGTTACACATGTACCCACCAAGTGTCCAGTACGTGTCGTACTTGCATCGGTCAAGTGTCGCATACGTGTTGCACATTTACCTGTCTAGGGTCGCACTTGTACCTGTCAAGTGTCGCATTCATGTCGTCTTCGTTCTCACCAAGTGTTGCATTAGTATTTATCCAGTGCTTGGTTAGGGTTGAAATTTTATCTATCTTGTGTTTAGCATTCAAAAGAATTGGTTAATTTTAGTTTTTATAGTAATCTATTCCTAAAAATATTTACAAAACTACTGCCATTGTTTTTAAGTTATGCAATAATACGCTCATATTATAAATGATTTATCTATATATATAAAAATGAATCCCTGTGGTCACGTCGTCACGCGTGAACAGTTGGACTCATTTCAGTAATTCTTTTTAGTAGATTTCATAGAAATTTAACTATTGCAGCGGTTCTCATGTCGGAATTTACAAAAAATTTTCATGAATCCTTACTCAGCTCGCCGAGCTGAGTCAGAAAACACTATTGGTTCAAAAGTTTATGTATGTATGTATTTATATATATAAATATATATATGTCGGAGGAGCATTGGAAGGGGCATCGGTAGAGTCCTTTGGATCAGTTTCTCCCATCTTTATTATTTACAATGATAAAAATATAACACAAACTTCAATTTAAAAAATACAATATACACTAGCTCGTACAAACTATAATTTAATTACAAAAGATAATTGAATTTCAATAAAGACGCTGGGCAATAAGACTGAGAACGAATCCAGGGTCAGCAGGATATGCTCGATGTCTTTACTCGATCAATGCTCGACCAGAACTACTTGTCTAAGTACCCTAAGTACTTCTTCTCTCAAAAATATTTCGACAGCCCTCATTGTCTGTCGATATTTCTAGATGTACACTTTTTACTCCTATCCTGTGACCTCGGCTACGTTTGGTGACCATTGTCACTCCGGACTCAAGCCCATCGCCATAACCATAAGAAATATAATCGGCTTAAGTCATAAATGATAACTAAATATTCTATGCTTTGACAATTCTGCTTAAAACTAATAGACAAACTACAATATTGGGAATTTCCCAATCTCTGGGAAAAACTCAGCTCGATACTATCTCCGACATATATATATTTTAGGGTGGGTCAAAAAAAAAACTTTTTTTTTTTTTTGGATCTCACACACAAAAACTTGTTGCTAGACACCTTTAGAAAGTATTTACTTAGTATGGGCTCTTAATATTAGTGAGAACATTATCCTCATCATAGTTTTCTATTTTCAATTTGGTTTGATATTAAAATGGTCATATCTCATCACCAATAGCTTGTTAAGCCCGTACCATTATCAATATTTATAGGAAAGTAAATGCTCTACAAAAATGGTCTCTTACACTTTTTCGATGAATCATACCATTTAAAAGATATTTAAGGTCAAAAATTGAAGAATTTAAAGAAAAATAACTTTTTTTTTCTGAATTTTAGTACTGACTGAGTAATAATTATTATCGAATGAACTGCATTGATTCCTGTAGTAAATTTAACGCTCTACAAAAATAGTCTTCTATTTTTTTCCGATTACTCAAACCATTTCGAAGATATTCCCATTAGAATTCCAATATGCACTGATATTCATAATTTTTTGATTATTATTTTTAATTTATACGTTTAATTTATCAATTTTGACAATATTAATAATAATTTGAGTTTATTTTGATCGAATAACAGTTTCCGAGTTAGATTTTACTCTTTTTTCGAAAGATATTTCTTATGAATCAATTCCCTAACGATATTTTCTTTTAATAATTTTACTCTTATTACAATTAAATATCTTAATTCAATATTTCTCAACAGGCTGATTTAAAATATAATACAAATTTTTTTTTCCACAAAATTTATAATTAAATATTATATTTCTAGGAATTTAGTTTTAAATATTGGTAGTTCTGTTATTCATCACTTGTCATACTAGCGCCATCTCTGGGTTTATGTCATTTCTATATTTTCTCTTATATTTCTACATTATGGACAAAGTCTTTGGAGCTTCTGAGTTGTGTCTTCTTGTGTATAACTATAACTAAATAGTTAACAGCTATGATTTAATATATTTACAATAATTATGAATTACCTGATATTTATCTAATATGAATAAAGAAATCCCTTTAATCGGCAAACCGATGCCGAAAATTCTTGAACTTAAATTACCTACAGTGAAAGAGGTTATGTGTGTCTTTTTTCATCATCTGAATTTTCTTAAATATTCTGTGAAACAAAGTGCTAAAAATGTAGCAGATAAAGTTATACAGCTATGGAAAAAAAATAACATTCCGACTTCTGGTGCTAATAATGTAGTGCAAAAAATCATTCAATGTCATGATAAATGGAATAGCATACAAAAAAAACTGTACACGTAAAAAATCACCAGCACAAAAACAAGAATAATCAGTATTTCAGAATGGGCTGAAAATTTTAATCGATATATTTGATCAGAAGTCTTTAAAGTTGCTCGATGACCGTATCAAAGATTTATATTTGAATCAAAAAAGCGGCACTCGAAAAGAATTTATTCATCACAATATACAAACTCTAACCATAAGTGAAGAGTTGATGGAAGTGAAAGAAACCAGTAAGTCTGACAAATTCTTCATAAAGTAGATAATTTTTCATTGTAATTTGTAATTGTAATGGACAGATTTAAAAAAAAATTTAAACTGTTTTCTTAGAGGTCGAAGTCAACCTTCATCATCTTGCCCCACGATTATTGCCAGTGAAAAGTCCGTATCGTTGTCGGAGCAATCATTAAGTTTAGCTACTAATTTTGGTTCGGATTTATCGTATGACCCTCCGATGCCGGTAGTAAAAACACCGAAAATTAATGTTTTGAGTGCAGAGCTCATTGCTGCACTTGACAGAACTAATGTCCGTAGTAGAAATGCAATGTTCGTTATAACTGTTGTCGATAAGAAAAAAAAAACTGTTCTCAACAATATCACAAAATAACAAATCGTATAATTCAACCAACAAACAACAACGGATCGCAGAGGCTCGAGGTTAGTTAATAAACGTATCAAAAAAAAAAAAAAAAAAAAAACTTGTCGACTAACAGGCGCAGCGTCCAGATCAGAATTAATTGTTCTCTTGCTTTGTTGACAACATGCGGTTATTTTTCTGTCGCGCATCCCAAAACTGCGCGTCCAATCAGCTCACGGCTTCTTCTAGCCAGCCGTATTTATTGATGGATGAGTCGACTACTCCGCTAACGATCATTAATTGGTCGATATTGTTATGATCTGATTTAGTAAATCTTCGCTGCTGTAGATGTCTCAATTCGTAGTTTGATTCGGCTCAGATCGGCGGGCTCTTTGAAATTCGCTAAAGAATACGAAAGTATTCCTATTACGGACTTTCATGAATAATAATTAATATTATTATTAATTTATACTAGTTAGGATGAGGATTTGGTATTTGGTATTATGAATGATGAGATTTTATATGCAAGTTATATGGGATATATTGTAAGATATTTCATACACAGGAGTTACTTGCTTACTACTATGTCTTAACTTTTCTAAGTTTTACATCGAGTTAATAACTTATTTTAGAGGGGAGAATTTAG